>JAUKNM010000026.1:35000-267500 GCA_030765045.1 Tenodera sinensis | reverse complement strand
CTGCTCTGGTCTGAAGTGGGAGATGAATCTTTTCTTCAGCATATTCATAAGTGGTCGCAGTTTCCACATCTTGTCGTTCATGTTAGGTTGAGTATTGTCTGCACAGTGAATGGATGACAAATTTCTAGAAAGCGATCTCTTCTAATGGCATTTGCAACAAGCATATTCCGCAGATCTTCTGATGCTTCCCAATATGACCTTTTACTAGGGACATTATTGTAGCCAGATAAAATAAGTACAGCGAGGAACATTTTAAATTCCTCTGCTGTTATTTTAGGATCATCATAATTGTTGAATATTGCATATTTCCTGGATTCTTCTATCATAAATTTAATTATTTCATCGTCAAACATGAGTTCGAAACATTCCACGGGTGTTTTGTTAGATAATGATGAATAATCAGCTTCTGGGAATATACCAACCAAACCTCTATTATCATCCTTAGTCCACACGAAGCTTTTCTTCATATGTTTGCTCTTCTTCTGTGGTGCAGCACTGGCGTTTTCTGAAGTGACATCATCAACTGCATCACCTACACCAGTGGTGTCAATCGTGGCCCCGAGTGGCAATGCCACAGAGAGAGCAAGTCGCCATGCCCTGGGCATAGAGGGCCAGACCGTTAGAAACCAGTTCAGTGCAGTTTTCCGTGTGATGCAGGCAGAGCAATGGCTGCGTCCGAGAGCCAGTCGCTGTGCCCTGGGCATAGGCATAGCGGGCCAGTCCGTTAGAAACCAGTTCAGTGCAGTTTTCCGTGCGATGCAGGCAGAGCAATGGCTGCGTCCGAGAGCACAGACATGAGTCATTTGGATTCGCGTGTTTCGAATGGGAAAACAATTCCTCGGTAAAGTTGTGGTAGTAGTAGTATTCAGTACCTAATATGCAACCAGTATCTTGCATTAAAAATAAAACATACAAAGTCATTATGAAATAGATAAAGTAAATAATACAGCAGTTCAGCTGGAGCTGTTAGAAGTAGTGTGATCGTCGCCTTCAAAAGAAATTTGACAATTATTCATACTCATACGCACTGATTGAATTTTACCAGAAACTTGACAATAGGCGTTACCCAAATTTGATTCCTAAGACAGCAAAAACTATGACAATGTATGGTAGTACCTACCTTTGTGAACAGGGTTTCTGCATAGCTCCTGAAAACTCGCCACAAAAACAGACTCTCGGATAGCAATTTGGCATCCAGTCTTAGAATCTGTCTTTGTAATGTTATTGAGCCAAATTTTGAAAAGCGTGTGAATTCAAAAATATGCCAAGTGACTGATCCTAAAAATGTGTAACATGTGGTATTTTAGTTAGGTGTTCAGTAAGATTCTCTTAAATTCATTATGCAAACGCTTAACACTAAAACATGTATCTTTAAGGACAGCAGTTTTCAAACAACCTACCTGTAGTTCTTCCCTTTAATTTTGGAGGAAATCGTCAACTCCTGTTACTAACAATGGTTCGTGTTATTTCACTTGTTTGAAGATAATCCAAGTAAATATTGTCATTTATGTTTAATCAAAATACATAAGAATATCCGTTTAAGGGATGACAGGATTTCAAAGCTGCCATTTACTTTTTGTATAAAATAGGTATATGTGATACAAGTTCGTATAAAAAACACTATTGTTAATACTGTATAATTATTCTGTTATTTATTTAGTTTATTTATTTAATCATTCATTTGAAAGTTAATTTTGACATTTTTACATCTGGGATTGAAAAGTCTTATCTTTAAGAGGTATAAAGAGCGTAAATGGTGTACTTCACAGTACGGGAATGCTAACCCAAGGGCTAGAGTAGGTTTAATAATACCTATAATTCAGCCTAATCATCAGAAAGTTGCAACTATGTTACTATTTTAATCAACTTGAATAACTGTCAAGTAGTTTTCTTTTACGCGTGAGAAGTATTGTTCCCCTTCATAGATCCAACTTGTATCTGTGCTGTGCATCCTTGTAGATAATTCTGAAGGAAAACATTCATAATATATACGCACTCTAAGAAAGGTTTTATCCGTGGACGCAGCCAAGTTGCAAGTAAACAGGTATCGGGTGATAACGCTACTGGTGTTGATATGTATTACGTCATGTTTTGCCCTCAGCATGTACAAGATGCCCAGGGGAGCTCTCGGCGGCCTGTGACCTTGACATCACTGACCTACACGCTCATTTTTGGTGAGGACAATTTCTGCTTGGCTAGAAAGCTGGCGCCCTGTAAGATTATCAATCTCACCACCACCATCCTCTTCACCAGAATCTTCGTCAGAGTAGGCATTAGCACCTGGAGGTTCTATAAAAATGCTGTCAACATCTCCTATTGGTTCATCTGATTCTAAAATATCCAAGGCTTCCCGGAGAGTTATATCCCTGTTAAAAACATATGGCAAGTTATATTCTGTATACCAAGTTTATAGTTTCCTAAATAATAAGCTTTCTTATGGCAACACAACGTCTAAGCCGTGTAAGGTAACACAACCGTGAAAATGGACTAAGTCATATACTGCATATATATGCGCCTAGCGTGTTCATATGATCACGCTTCACTTTAGAAGGGTCTAGACCAAATATATGCAGTAACCTATTGTTCTGTTTCATAATAACAGGAACACTAATCATGCCGAAGACCTTTAAAAGTATTTATCACATGATCAAAGTCTAATTGCAAACAAAAGAGGAAACTTACTTGAAGCGCACCGACATCTTGCAGCTGTGACAACACTAGCGATAACTAAAAGTTGTGCAACGACAATGTTTGTTTACAGAAGCCGACAGTATGAGTAGACCGGGATACCACACCATTCTGTAGCTGATATAAATCACCAGCAATACTCTACAGAAGCAGACGACGCATTGGAACGTTGTTAAATGGAAAGCGGTAAACCGTGATCATACGAACACGCACGGCGTTAAAGGGTTAAGTAAATGTAACAGCTGACATTCTTACACAAATGGCACAATATAACACTTAAGGATATATCACTTAAGCCCGAAACAGACTGGCACTGTTTTTGAAAAATATAGAAAATGCAGAAAATGATAAGTGGGAAAAAAGATGGAGTAGTTGAAAACATTGTTTACATTTTATAAGCTAGAATATGAAATAGAAAAAAACAGCTCTTATTCAACACAATAAGTTCAATTGACATGCTCACTGTTCACCAGCCTACATGGCTATTGGTGAACTGGCTGAACGCAATCCAACTTAATCTAATCTGATCAGACTCCCATTCAATACATGGAACAAGAGAAATTTTACACAAACACTAAAGACTCAGGAGAGCTTTCTTTCCAAAATTCAAGACATCAAGAGGAATGTATACCTTCCTAATTCAAAGGAAAACTTCATATCTAAAGTCAATCCAACACATACATTAGACATGACATACTATTTACACCTGACAAAAGAAGTTAGGAAAAGTGATACTCCAACTAGTGTTCTAAAATTATTGGCATTAGAGACAATCCATACTAGATTTCCAGAACATGAATGGCTCCATATTTATACTGATGGATCATTGATATCAAACCAAGATGGAGCAGGTGCTGGAGTCAGATGTCACCTCTTTTCCTATTACAAATCTTTAAGTTATGGAACTACTAACTTTGATGGAGAAATTGAAGCAATTCGAATGGCCCTACAAAATCTTTTGTATAGAATCTCACATTTTCATCAAACAGTTCTTCTCTCAGATTCTAGGGCAGCAATTATAGCAATTACTTCCAAGTTGTCACCAAAACACCAAGCTACTATAGAATGTTGGAAAATCCTTACCCATCTAACAGCACTTCAAAAACACCTAGCCTTCCAATGGATACCAGCTCACTGTGGACTGAGTGGTAATGACAAAGCTGATTTTCTTGCAAAAAAGGTACCAGCAGTGTGCAGAAATCTATAGTTAATCTACCAGTTTATGCAGCTAAAAGATTAGTCAACTCTAAATTAAAAACAATTACTGCAAAATATTACTATGAAAAATCAAAAAATAAAAGATGGGAACTACCAAACATTCAAACAGTAATTCTTGAGTATCCTCAAAAAATGGCAGTTGCAACTTTCAGGTTGATTACAGGACATGATTGTCGGGCAAAACATTTGGACAGAATTGTGATATATTCTTCACCACTCTGTCCTCTATGTGATCTGCAAGAGGCAATGGATCGAGACCACCTTCAAATATGCCCGGTCATTTCTAGTGCCCCATCCATCAGTGAAAAATATTGGAGAGCAGGAGGAATAATGACTTCATTATTAGACATCCAGCATTAGCTAACAACAACATTTTAAAAGCTAAGGACATTCCATGAGCTGAAAATAACATTTAAATTGTGATATTTTGAGCAAGTTCTTTGCTTTAATCTAGCATGAATGCACATTCCAAGGTTGGCAATTTTATTGTAAACGTGATTAGAAGCCCGACTCCTGCTTCAGATAACGCTGTTTATCTGGAATTGTTTATTGACGTACTGACTTGCTGCATTCCTGCCAGGGACCATGAGCTGGTCAACAAACTGTAGTTAGTGCCTGTGCATTAGATACATACATACACACACCACATATGCTAAAGTGTTCAACAAATTCAACAAGATTTTTAAAGACTACAGTAAATTAAATGACTCCACAAAATAAATAAAGTATGAGAAATTTACTCAATCACCCACTGAAAAATGCTACTCTAAATAACACATTGTTGGGAATTACCATGTTAATTGTGAACATTGTCAAAAGTATGGAGTACATTAGAAACACTAAAAGAAATGTTGAAACAGATTGAAGAAACAATTGAGAAATGTAAAATTCAGAGAAACAGAAAAATCATCATTTTTTGATACATAATACATCAGCAAAGAAATAAAACTTTTTAAATCCAGTCAAGAAGCATTTAGAATTGATAGTGTGGGAGAATATATACATTATCAACAACTCATATAGAGTAATGAATTTTGAAATGCATATAACTCGCCAATAAGAAAAATAACAGGGAAAAAGGTAAACAGACATCAGACGAGAGCCAGTTGATGATGAGGAGGATGTCTCCTTGAAACATGTTCTGTGACAAATAAGTGGAATAAAAGTATTTTAATGGTTGACCAAATTGTTTAACAAATTTGAGGTTTTAAACAGTTTGTATACATTTATTTGTGGGCAATTGTATGCAGGTGAGGACAAAGAGTGATTTGTGATAAAACCTGTCGTATCTCTATTGTTGCTCTGTTAGATCTTTCAGCAAGGCTTCCCAATCTTCACATTGCCCTTTTTACAGTTGAAATATTTCCGTTTCCAATCCTAGACATTCCCTGTTGTTTCCCAAATATTAGAAGTGGGAAGTAAATGCCTAACAAAGTATTAATTAACCTTATCCCTTCTATTTAGTTAATAAAACAAAACCAACATTTAAGTTTCTAAGTCCAGTCTTATGCACTATTGTGTATAACTAATTAAATTTCTACAAAAAATCAACCTTACCAAAATAACTTGTAAACCAGAGCAAGTGATAGAAAAGATTTTACAGATTTCCATATCAAACAAGACTGTAAAGTTTTTGACCACCCTGTAGCAGCAGGGAGGAGAAAGCATAAAGCGTTGGGTGGGAAGCTTGTCAAATACATGCGCCAATGACCTAGCAGTTGAGTGCCCCTAAATCTAACCTAACCTAACCTAACCTAACCAAGTACACTGTACATAATGAAACATTATGCTGTAGAGATCCTAAGGCTTTTATTTATGCCTCAATATTTTGTCATGAAAATGAGTACATTGATCTAACATATAAATTTGTGTTAGTAAGCCCTAATTAAATAATAGTGCTGAAACCATAGGAAATGACCAAAATAAACCCTCAAAGAAGCATACATTTAAAAAATGTTTTATGTTGATCACTTCAATAAATAGCCTGAATCTCATTTAATTAAAAAATCAAAATTAACTCATTTTCGTTTCTTTTTTCCTTTGTTTTAGGAAAGTGAAAATGAAGTGGACACAGAGATTACGACGACTGAATTCATTGTTGAATCCCAAAACATAAATTGTAGTTTTTCTCCCAAAATGGGACCTGGCCCTGAAAAGTGTCCATTTAATACTTCTCTAGATCAGAGTGATGAACCCTTTGATGCATTTGCAAAATTTGTTGCTGTAGCATTAAAATGCTTCCCTTATGATAAAGCATTAGAAATTCAAAGAAACCTACAACATATCTTAATAGAGGAATGGGAGCACTATGCAATATCAAATAAAATAATTGGAAACTCAGAGGAACAAACAGAGAATAATGTTCTTTCTGCTACCAGCGATGAAGTTGATGGCTTTGAAGAGCTAAACTTGGAATAATGCCATTATTGAACATATCTGTAGAAAAGATATACATAGGTACATAGATAGTTTTTGGGTAAATAGGTGACAGATTCAGGTGTTAATTTATTTGCAGGCTTTTGCTACAGTAGATCTGAATATCATGCAAGGGAAGGGAAGAAAGATGAGAATGCCAGGCACAGAGAAACAGTTGAACTTGCTATCCTAACCATGACATCATTACTCGAAAGTCTGAAAATAAAGAAACACCCTGTATTGGGGAACTGTGAATAGTGTAGTATGCAATTTTAATGGTTTGATTTAATTCTGCTTAATGCAAGGTTTTATTATATAGTACATTCTGAAATATTTGGACATAACAATTAATTGTTATTTTATTTGTTCTTTTAAATAAACTGGGTATGCCAATTGCTGTGCCTTATTATTTGTCCAAATCCTTATTATCTTGGGGTATAATGAAAGTTTTTCTGTTAATAAAAGTGCAAAAGATATGGGAAGTGGCATTGCACTTTTGTTGCCATGTATACAATATACCATGTAAAGAGCAAGTGTGCAAACTTAGATTTGGACTGTTATTTTTGGCCTGTAATGTTGTTAGATTTTACAATGACATAAGGCACATGTATGTTAACAACAGTAATAAAAAGGAATGGTGTAACAGTCTGATCTGTTTTAAGATTTAAAGCTTTCACGGCGAGCGTTATTAATCAAGGCATCACGGGTGATCAGCCATGTCAGATTTAGAAACATTGAGCTTTCGGCCATTGTAGACTCCAAATGTTTCCAAATCTGACACGGCTGATCACCGGTGATGTCTTGATTAATAAGTCTCATCTGTTGTTGTTTGGCAGATGTCTGCATTGTTTCTCTAGGGTTTTGGCCCTTACCTCTCAAATTTTTCTGAGAAATATTGTAGCATTTAATGCCTTTTCATACTTTTGTCTTACCACCTAAAATCTTCACTTGACTCCTATAACGTTTAGTGGTAAACTCCTCTACTATTTCTTATTTTCTAAGTATCCCTTATAATAAATACCTCAGTATTTCCAAGTTTGGAAACAATGTCTTGGTGAGTAAACTTTTTTCTTTTCATGTTTCATTCTGGTTGCACTAACTCTGGGGTGCTAATTTTAATGCATGATATTTCTTCATTTGTCTGTGTTTACAGACCTCATTATATTGTGTTGGCCATTAGCACAATAACAGCATGAAAGATGAATCCTGTCAGCAAATGGTAAATCTATCTTGTCACATTTAATATATTTGATGCATCATATTTTCTGACCTTTCCAAGTATGAAAATTTTAAAGGATAGTTTTCAAAGTAGGGAGAGGAGTTTAATGCAATGTTCTCTGCTGCCAGAAAGAATGCTCACTTGATATGTGAGTTAATTATGTAATATTCCAGCAATTTAAACAATATTTTACGGCGCATATAATGCATAATTTGCTTGTTTCCTAAGCATGATTTTTCAGCAAGTTGTGAAGTATGATTCATTTTTGCTTGTTTTACATGCATGTTTTATAAACATATCTTGATAGATGATTTACAAATATGATATTTTGCAATAATATATGCAATTGAGTGAGTAATGAATGTTGGAAACACTGAGACACAATACATAATGCTGTTCCCTTACACGGTTATTACAACTATTTGCTGTTTACACTTACAAACATTAGGTTAAATGTTATTGTGCCCATTAAGATTTGTAAAAATGTAACCTACTAATTTACACAAAGGAAAGCATTTCAAAATATTTAGCCGCTAATGGTTTTAGAAATTAAATTTGGAAAACATTCCTACAGGTTTACAATCATTCTCCAGTTGAAATTTACGTCATTAAATCTTGGATTTCATAAAATAGCCTTCATTTTAATTTTATGTCAATGTGATGGGTTTACTTTTTATATGTGAATATAATGGAATTTTCCAGTGTAAAAATGTGTGCATATTAGAGCATAAAGTTGCTGTCCTAGAACACTGCATGCATCACAGTATAGAGCACAAATTTGTCCATGTGATTCTCTGAGCAATAAGCACAGCCATTAACATTTCTCAATTGTTTACAACTTTATGACACAGCAAATAGGTATCCTTTGGTATATGCTGTTTCAAATAATAAAAACATCTGTCACAATGAATTGCAGCCTTTGCACATGCTGAGTGTGTGTTGGAATAGCTGAAGATATGATCATCATTTATGTCTTAGGGCTCTATCTAACATATTATCTAACTCAGGTTGCTGGCGAGTTTTCCTCTCATATTCCCTTTGCTTTCTCCCCTATTTTGTATTTTGGCTTTTGGTATCCTCAACACTGTTAACATGACAAAATGTAGAACACCTATCTTTATGAGGCATATTGATAGTCTTCTTCAAACTGAATATCTGGGCACTTCAAGTGAAAGTGAGACTTGAATCACAAACAATATGCAAGTATTTGTAAAATGCAATATTGTGCTTATTTGATAACTTCAGTAACCCACGATTAAGTTGTCCTTGTGCATAGTGAACTAGTATTTGGCATGTTGTCCTGGTGCTCTGCTGGTCATCTAATGCAATACAGTTGGTTCGACTTGACAGCCACACAGTGCTAAGAGATTAGACGGCGACACAGTGCTAAGGAAATAGACAGCGTCACTGCTAAGAGAATAGACAGCGACACTGCTAAGAGAATAGACGGCGACACAGTGCTAAGAGAATAGACAGTGACACAGTGCTAAGAGAATAGACAGTGACACAGTGCTAAGGAAATAGACAGCGACACATTGCTAAGAGAATAGACAGTGACACAGTGCTAAGGAAATAGACAGTGACACAGGGCTAAGAGAATAGACAGTGACACAGTGCTAAGAGAATAGACAGTGACACAGTGCTAAGGAAATAGACAGCAACACATTGCTAAGAGAATAGACAGCGACACAGTGCTAAGGAAATAGACAGTGACACAGTGCTAAGAGAATAGATGGCGACACATTGCTAAGAGAATAGACGGCGACACAGTGCTAAGAGAATAGACAGTGACACATTGCTAAGGAAATAGACGGCGACACAGTGCTAAGAGAATAGACAGCGACACAGTGCTAAGAGAATAGATGGCGACACATTGCTAAGAGAATAGACAGCGACACAGTGCTAAGAGAATAGATGGTGACACAGTGCTAAGAGAATAGACAGTGACACATTGCTAAGGAAATAGACAGCGACACATTGCTAAGAGAATAGACAGCGACACAGTGCTAAGAGAATAGACGGCGACACAGTGCTAAGAGAATAGACAGTGACACATTGCTAAGGAAATAGACAGCGACAAATTGCTAAGAGAATAGACAGCGACACAGTGCTAAGGAAATAGACAGTGACACAGTGCTAAGAGAATAGATGGCGACACATTGCTAAGAGAATAGACGGCGACACAGTGCTAAGAGAATAGATGGCGACACATTGCTAAGAGAATAGACAGCGACACAGTGCTAAGAGAATAGATGGCGACACAGTGCTAAGAGAATAGACGGCGACACAGTGCTAAGAGAATAGACAGCGACACAGTGCTAAGAGAATAGATGGCGACACAGTGCTAAGAGAATAGACGGCGACACAGTGCTAAGAGAATAGACAGCGACACAGTGCTAAGAGAATAGATGGCGACACATTGCTAAGAGAATAGACGGCGACACAGTGCTAAGAGAATAGATGGCGACACACTGCTAAGGAAATAGACAGCGACACATTGCTAAGAGAATAGACAGTGACACAGCTAAGAGAATAGACAGCGACACAGCTATGAGAATAGACGGCGACACATTGCTAAGAGAATAGACAGCGACACAGCTAAGAGAATAGATGGCGACACAGTGCTAAGGAAATAGACAGCCACACATTGCTAAGAGAATAGACAGCGACACAGCTAAGAGAATAGATGGCGACACAGCTAAGAGAATAGACAGCGTCACTGCTAAGAGAATAGACGGCGACACAGTGCTAAGAGAATAGACGGCGACACAGTGCTAAGGAAATAGACAGCGACACATTGCTAAGAGAATAGACAGCGACACCGTGCTAAGGAAATAGACAGCGACACATTGCTAAGAGAATAGACAGCGACACTGCTAAGAGAATAGACAGTGACACAGTGCTAAGAGAATAGACAGTGACACAGTGCTAAGTAAATAGACAGTGACACAGTGCTAAGAGAATAGACAGTGACACAGTGCTAAGAGAATAGACAGTGACACAGTGCTAAGGAAATAGACAGCGACACATTGCTAAGAGAATAGACAGTGACACAGTGCTAAGGAAATAGCGACACATTGCTAAGAGAATAGACAGCGACACAGTGCTAAGGAAATAGACAGTGACACAGTGCTAAGGAAATAGACAGCGACACAGTGCTAAGAGAATAGACGGCGACACAGTGCTAAGAGAATAGACAGTGACACATTGCTAAGGAAATAGACGGCGACACAGTGCTAAGGAAATAGATGGCGACACAGTGCTAAGAGAATAGACAGTGACACAGTGCTAAGGAAATAGACAGCGACACAGTGCTAAGAGAATAGATGGCGACACAGTGCTAAGAGCATAGACAGCGACACATTGCTAAGGAAATAGACGGCGACACAGTGCTAAGGAAATAGACGGCGACACAGTGCTAAGAGAATAGACAGTGACACAGTGCTAAGAGAATGGACGGCGACACAGTGCTAAGGAAATAGACGGCGACACATTGCTAAGAGAATAGACGGCGACACATTGCTAAGAGAATAGACGGCGACACAGTGCTAAGGAAATAGACGGCGACACATTGCTAAGAGAATAGACAGCGACACAGTGCTAAGAGAATAGACGGCGACACAGTGCTAAGAGAATAGACGGTGACACATTGCTAAGGAAATAGACGGCGACACATTGCTAAGAGAATAAACGGCGACACAGTGCTAAGAGAATAGACAGTGACACAGTGCTAAGGAAATAGATGGCGACACAGTGCTAAGGAAATAGACGGCGACACAGTGCTAAGAGAATAGACAGTGACACAGTGCTAAGAGAATAGACGGCGACACAGTGCTAAGGAAATAGACGGCGACACAGTGCTAAGGAAATAAACGGCGACACAGTGCTAAGAGAATAGACAGTGACACATTGCTAAGAGAATAGACAGCGACACAGTGCTAAGAGAATACACGGCGACACATTGCTAAGAGAATAGATGGCGACACAGTGCTAAGAGAATAGACGGTGACACATTGCTAAGAGAATAGATGGCGACACAGTGCTAAGAGAATAGACGGTGACACAGTGCTAAGAGAATAGACGGTGACACATTGCTAAGAGAATAGACGGCGACACAGTGCTAAGAGAATAGACAGTGACACATTGCTAAGAGAATAGACAGTGACACAGTGCTAAGGAAATAGACAGTGACACAGTGCTAAGAGAATAGACAGCGACACATTGCTAAGAGAATAGACAGCGACACAGTGCTAAGGAAATAGACAGCGACACATTGCTAAGAGAATAGACGGCGACACAGTGCTAAGGAAATAGACGGCGACACATTGCTAAGAGAATAGACAGCGACACAGTGCTAAGAGAATAGACGGCGACACAGTGCTAAGAGAATAGACAGTGACACATTGCTAAGAGAATAGACGGTGACACAGTGCTAAGAGAACAGACGGCGACACATTGCTAAGAGAATAGACGGCGACACAGTGCTAAGAGAATAGACGGCTTCACAGTGCTAAGAGAATAGACAGTGACACAGTGCTAAGGAAATAGACGGCGACACAGTGCTAAGAGAATAGACAGTGACACATTGCTAAGGAAATAGACGGCGACACATTGCTAAGAGAATAAACGGCGACACAGTGCTAAGAGAATAGACAGTGACACAGTGCTAAGGAAATAGATGGCGACACAGTGCTAAGAGAATAGACTTCGACACAGTGCTAAGAGAATAGACAATGACACATTGCTAAGAGAATAGACGGCGACACAGTGCTAAGAGAATAGACGGCGACACATTGCTAAGAGAATAGACGGCGACACAGTGCTAAGAGAATAGACAGTGACACATTGCTAAGAGAATAGATGGCGACACAGCGCTAAGAGAATAGACGGCTTCACAGTGCTAAGAGAATAGACAGTGACACAGTGCTAAGGAAATAGATGGCGACACATTGCTAAGAGAATAGATGGCGACACAGTGCTAAGAGAATAGACAGTGACACATTGCTAAGAGAATAGATGGCGACACATTGCTAAGAGAATAGACAGCGACACAGTGCTAAGAGAATAGACGGCGACACAGTGCTAAGAGAATAAACGGCGACACAGTGCTAAGAGAATAGACAGTGACACATTGCTAAGAGAATAGACAGCGACACAGTGCTAAGAGAATAGACAGTGACACAGTGCTAAGAGAATAGACGGCGACACAGTGCTAAGAGAATAAACGGCGACACAGTGCTAAGAGAATGGACAGTGACACATTGCTAGGAGAATAGACAGCGACACAGTGCTAAGAGAATAGACGGCGACACAGTGCTAAGAGAATAGACAGTGACACATTGCTAAGAGAACAGATGGCGACACAGTGCTAAGAGAATAGACAGTGACACAGTGCTAAGGAAATAGATGGTGACACATTGCTAAGAGAATAGATGGCGACACAGTGCTAAGAGAATAGACGGTGACACAGTGCTAAGAGAATAGACGGTGACACATTGCTAAGAGAATAGACGGCGACACAGTGCTAAGAGAATAGACGGCGACACATTGCTAAGAGAATAGACAGTGACACAGTGCTAAGGAAATAGACGGCGACACAGTGCTAAGAGAATAGATGGCGACACAGTGCTAAGAGAATAGACGGCGACACAGTGCTAAGAGAATAGACAGTGACACAGTGCTAAGGAAATAGATGGCGACACAGTGCTAAGAGAATACACGGCGACACGTTACTAAGAGAATAGACGGCGACACAGTGCTAAGAGAATAGACAGTGACACAGTGCTAAGGAAATAGACGGCGACACAGTGCTAAGGAAATAAACGGCGACACAGTGCTAAGAGAATAGACAGTGACACATTGCTAAGAGAATAGACAGCGACACAGTGCTAAGAGAATAGACAGTGACACAGTGCTAAGAGAATACACGGCGACACAGTGCTAAGAGAATAAACGGCGACACAGTGCTAAGAGAATAGACAGTGACACATTGCTAAGAGAATAGACAGCGACACAGTGCTAAGAGAATAGACAGTGACACATTGCTAAGAGAATAGATGGCGACACAGTGCTAAGAGAATAGACAGTGACAGTGCTAAGGAAATAGATGGCGACACATTGCTAAGAGAATAGACAGTGACACAGTGCTAAGGAAATAGACGGCGACACAGTGCTAAGAGAATAGATGGCGACACAGTGCTAAGAGAATAAACGGCGACACAGTGCTAAGAGAATAGACAGTGACACATTGCTAAGAGAATAGACAGCGACACAGTGCTAAGAGAATAGACAGTGACACAGTGCTAAGAGAATAGACAGTGACACAGTGCTAAGGAAATAGACGGCGACACAGTGCTAAGGAAATAAACGGCGACACAGTGCTAAGAGAATAGACAGTGACACATTGCTAAGAGAATAGACAGCGACACAGTGCTAAGAGAATAGACAGTGACACAGTGCTAAGAGAATACACGGCGACACATTGCTAAGAGAATAGATGGCGACACAGTGCTAAGAGAATAGACGGTGACACATTGCTAAGAGAATAGATGGCGACACAGTGCTAAGAGAATAGACGGTGACACAGTGCTAAGAGAATAGACGGTGACACATTGCTAAGAGAATAGACGGCGACACAGTGCTAAGAGAATAGACGGCGACACATTGCTAAGAGAATAGACAGTGACACAGTGCTAAGGAAATAGACGGCGACACAGTGCTAAGAGAATAGATGGCGACACAGTGCTAAGAGAATAGACGGCGACACAGTGCTAAGAGAATAGACAGTGACACAGTGCTAAGGAAATAGATGGCGACACAGTGCTAAGAGAATACACGGCGACACGTTACTAAGAGAATAGACGGCGACACAGTGCTAAGAGAATAGACAGTGACACAGTGCTAAGGAAATAGACGGCGACACAGTGCTAAGGAAATAGACGGCGACACACTGCTAAGAGAATAGACGGCGACACAGTGCTAAGGAAATAGACGGCGACACACTGCTAAGAGAATAGACGGCGACACAGTGCTAAGGAAATAGACGGCGACACAGTCGCTAAGGAAATAGACAGCGACACAGTGCTAAGGAAATAGACGACGACACACTGCTAAGAGAATAGACGGCGACACAGTGCTAAGGAAATAGACAGCGACACAGTGCTAAGGAAATAGACGGCGACACAGTGCTAAGAGAATAGACGGCGACACAGTGCTAAGGAAATAGACAGCGACACAGTGCTAAGAGAATAGACGGCGACACAGTGCTAAGGAAATAGACGGCGACACAGTGCTAAGGAAATAGACAGCGACACAGTGCTAAGAGAATAGACAGTGACACTGCTAAGAAAATAGACAGCGACACAGTGCTAAGGAAATAGGCAGCGACACACTGCTAAGAGAATAGACAGTGACACAGTGCTAAGGAAATAGACAGCGACACAGTGCTAAGGAAATAGACAGCGACACAGTGCTAAGAGAATAGACGGCGACACAGTGCTAAGGAAATAGACGGCGACACAGTGCTAAGGAAATAGACGGCGACACACTGCTAAGGAAATAGACAGTGACACAGTGCTAAGAGAATAGACAGCGACACAGTGCTAAGAGAATAGACAGTGACACAGTGCTAAGAGAATAGACAGTGACACAGTGCTAAGAGAATAGACAGTGACACAGTGCTAAGAGAATAGACAGTGACACAGTGCTAAGAGAAGAGACAGTGACACAGTGCTAAGAGAATAGACAGTGACACAGTGCTAAGAGAATAGACAGTGACACAGTGCTAAGAGAATAGACAGTGACACAGTGCTAAGGAAATAGACAGTGACACAGTGCTAAGAGAATAGACAGTGACACAGTGCTAAGGAAATAGACAGTGACACAGTGCTAAGAGAATAGACAGTGACACAGTGCTAAGGAAATAGACAGCGGCACAGTGCTAAGAGAATAGACAGTGACACAGTGCTAAGGAAATAGACGGCGACACACTGCTAAGAGAATAGACGGCGACAAGCTAAGACAATAGACGGCGACACAGTGCTAAGAGAATAGACAGTGACAGTGCTAAGAGAATAGACAGCGACACAGTGCAAAGAGAATAGACAGCGACACATTGCTAAGAGAATAGACAGCGACACACTGCTAAGAGAATAGACGGCGACACAGTGCTAAGAGAATATACAGCGACACAGTGCTAAGAGAATAGACAGCGACACAGTGCTAAGAGAATAGACGGCGACACAGTGCTAAGAGAATAGACAGCGACACAGTGCTAAGGAAATAGACAGCGACACACTGCTAAGAGAATAGACGGCGACACAGCTAAGACAATAGATGGCGACACAGCTAAGAGAATAGGCAACACAATGCTAAGTGAGCAACAATAATAGGAATACTCTAAAAGTTACTTACACACAACACAGATGTTTGAATAAGCTTTCACAATGAGCAAAGTTGAGTGTTGAGTGCATGAACAGAATGACATTCACAGCCTAGAGCTGGTGAGATCTCTGTAGTGCAAGGGATCGTGGCCAAGTTACACACTTTACCAAACACTAAGTGGGGAGCACTTTTAGGAATGTAGCAGCGGGTTTACTGCTATCCATACCACACATTATGACGCTCCGTTACCCTGTTAACATTTACATGATCATTTGAATGTTTTACTTGAAGCACGTTATGTGCAGATAATATTCCCTCGGTCACTGGTGAAACAGCAGGGTCCTCTAAGGACACTTTCAGTAGTTAGAAGGACCTTTTGCCAATGTTTAGATTGATTTTTCAATTCAAAATAAGTTTTGTGTAATAATTGATAGGCTAGTAATAAGTTTGTCTCACTTTCAGTTGAAGGTCAGAACATCATAAAAAGTGTAACAATCAAATTGTCCTCTTTTTTCAGGTAATGTGGTAAAATATTCAGAAGAACAAATTTAAAAGTGAATTTGCTCCTAAAAATACTCAGGATGTACTTGACTACAATTTGACTTTTGCTGTTGTAAATCCCAGCTTAGCTTTGTTAATATATGTTAAACCATTTTACTTTCATGTTAATCAGTAACATTTAAATCACTAAAAATGTAAGGCATATTAGAATAAAATAAGTGGACTGCTTTGGCTTCCTAGCTGATTATTTTTAAATTCAGCTTAAAAGTGTAAGTGAATTAATTCTCCATTTGTAAACATTGATATGGGTTTTAGTCTTAGCCATACATAATAATAGTTAAGGCTCACCTTGTCTCTAAAACAAAGAAAAGAAGAGAAGCACATATTTCTCATTCAAGCTGTGTATTCCCATTTTTTAAATTTATCTGCTGATACAAGTCTCACACAAGTATAAACTTGTGTTGTGTAAACAGTGTATGATTTTCTGTGTGCCTTATTAATGTTTGGGTACTGTAAATAGGGCTTTCATTGGAGAATGGTGTAAGCTTTATATTGTTTACTAAGCTAGTGCATTATTTGCTTCCAGGGCATAAACTTGGGCAAGACTTTCGCTGACATATACGGAGGTGTAAGTGTTGCTGGAATTCAGTGTGAGCCATATGAACATCTGTACATCAAAACAAAGCAGATTGTGTGCCGTGTTGATGGACCTGGAACAAATGAAATCAGGCGTGGACCAGTGCTGGTGAGGGTTGAAGATTTCCGTGGAGAATCAAAGCAGAACTATGAATTTGTGGATCCTCTTATTGAAGGCATATCTCCAAAGTATGGGCCAAGATCTGGTGGAACCTTATTGAAGATAACAGGTCGCTACATGAATGCAGGAAGTCGTATACAGGCCTTCATAGATGACCTTCCATGTGAAATTATTGAGTGAGTGTATGAATGATGCCAGTAAATATTTACTAGATTTCTGTTCATCAAACAGCAGTATTATTCTGAAATAATTAAATGTTTTACCAGTGCTTGTGCTTTTTCCGGAGAGTACATTGTATTTCTTTAAATAGGTGACTCCAAATGCAAGACACTTGCCTCTTGAACTGACTTAACAGTCTGGTGTCTTATAAGTTGGAAAAGGGACAAAATAACTTAACTTTTAAAACAATTTAAAACAGCATTGGATATGGTTTTGTATATATTTTACATGTACACTTTAAAATGAAGCAAACAATCAGTTTCTTTCTACAAAATATGAAGTCAAATATTTTTATACTTTCCGGTGAAATCTCGACATCAAATTTTTGGGTGGAATACAATACTTCCTCTACTTACCAGTAGAGAAAGTAAAAATGGAACACTCTAATTAAAAAAGCCAAAGATTATTCCAGAAACCCCTTGAAAAACTGCAGTAGCCTAATTTAGATTACTTAAGGAACATGATTTGGCCAAATACTTACACAAAATAGGAATTTACACAAATCCAAATTGTCCTCTATACAACAAAGAAAAAGAAATGTCTGATGATCATCTACAAACCTGTGAAGTTCACCTGTTTGGTTCACTACAGAGAAATATTGGAGAGCAAGAGCGTTAATGGCTTCATTGAAAAAGCCCTGCATTTGATAGCAACATATTTTCATACTATTCAGTATTTTTTAAAATAAACACAAGAGCTATTATTCTAGATACTGGGAGGCTAGAAGGAAAATGACTTAACTTATGTGCGCGCGCGCGCGCGCGCACGCACGCACACACACACACACACACACACACGCACGCACGTACGCACGCACGCACGCACACACACACACACACACACACACACACAGACAGACACAGACACACAGAGACAGACACAGACACAGACACAGACACAGACACAGACAGAGACAGACACAGACACAGACACACAGAGACAGACACAGACACAGACACACAGAGACACAGACACACAGACACACAGACACACAGACACACAGAGACACAGACACACAGACACACAGACACACAGACACACAGACAGACACACACACACAAAAATAAGTATTATGAATGTGACAGCCCAATAATACTAATTTCTAAATTATTTTAAATCACCAGTTATGCGATAGAATTGACTTTTCATATCAAAAACAAATGCATTAATCTTTTAAGCAGGAATGACATTGGAGACATAAAATGGAATAATTTCCTTGGTTCTTTCATAGCAGAAAGAAGACCATTGATTTAACATATTTATACTTGGAAACTTCTACGGTTGGGTTCTAGCGGTAATGACTTCACCTTTGATGTAATTGATGTGTCACATCCCTTGAAATAATTATTATTCATTGCTAGTTTTTTTATTTAAATAGAATTAGATTGATTGTTGTAAAAGCATGCTGGTCTATTGTTGAAGATACTCATACAAAAGAGTGTCAAGCCATTAAGATAGCAGTGGATGGCTGTTAGGCATTGTATGTAACTAAATATCCAAGAACATGCTTATAAATATCTTTTTAATGTATCATAATTAAATACATGTGATGGAGTTTTGTGTCATTGTCTGAAGTAGGCGTTTGGTGTTTATGAAGAGTAAATAAGACAATATTAAATTGCAAAAACTATGTGATTGCAAAATAACATGACAGTCTAATCCAGGCATAGATATAGGACTGTGCATTTCAGCTGCAAATTCAAAATTAAATTCTGACTGTTGTGCAATTGACTGATTGTTATGACAGCCATTTAATAGAGTTTCTTTCTCCAAAAAGAGTATAAATATTAGAGATGGACTTGGTTATATCGTGATGGTGGGCTGTGCACACAAAAGGACAGAGAGGGAAAAACTACTTCACACCACATGCCAGGCTGGCAAGTGGGCAAAGGTATTCAAGGTCAAGGTACAAGTGTTTGTGTGTATGTTGAAGCAGCTACACAGAGCGCTCAAGAAAATCCAGCTGTGGAGATCGAGAGTGGTCCATGTGACAACATCCCCAAGGGAACAGCAGAGAGAGAGAGCTACAGTTAGAGCTACAGGCATGGGCCGGTCAATGGGTGCGAGACAGCTGTGTGTATCTGTGTGGTCATGAAAGATACATTGGTTGCCGGGAAGAAGATTTCATGAGTGTCGAGTGATTGCATTGTCTTAGTTAGGGTATGAGAGACAGAGAAAGTGAAGAAAGACACTGAAAGGACTGAGGCAAGGTCACGAGAAGTAAAAATTGTGAGTTGTAATAGCACAAAAGACTGTAGACTGTGTTAATGATGAGAAGAAAACTGTGTATTTGTGATGAAATTTTAAAACACAAATAAGTGATAGAAAAGTAACCTAGTGGAAGTTTCCATTTTGTCACAATATAAACATACATAAAATTATAATATTTTTATGTGTTAATTAGTTGTTTAATTTAGTATAAGGAGTTTTGTGTTACTGATCCAGTTTGCATTGTCAACAAGTCCCCGGCGAGTAGAGGCCTTTACGGCTGTGAAGTATTATGGATTTTCATCACAGACATGGCAAAGCATTAAATGCTCTTGTATTATATTGTAACTTAAGATTACAACTGAATGATTGTGATTAACCCTCAGTGAATGGCAAAAGCATTCAGTAATGGTCAATGGTGAATTGTAAACTTAACTCCCTTTTTATGATAATGGAATAAGCTCAAAACTGATTCAGTTCCTACTTGAAAAACAAAAACCAAGTAATTGAAATAGATTAGTATAACTATGACAATAGCACATTAATACAAATAAGGTGAAATCATTGTTATCCGATGAGCATACAATTGAATACACAGTGCCGCAAGGTTCATTCTTAGGCCCATTATTGTGTATTTTATATCTAAATGTCTTGTTGATAAAATAGAAATAACAGTTTAAAATGTTCATTATTTGCGGATGATACAAACATATTAATATCGGAAAAGAATGAATCACATTAGGCCCATTATTGTGTATTTTATATCTAAATGTCTTGTTGATAAAATAGAAATAACAGTTTAAAATGTTCATTATTTGCGGATGATACAAACATATTAATATCGGAAAAGAATGAATCACATTAAAAATTAACATATAATTGCAGCTACATTGCACATGGTTTCTTGGTTTAAAGCAAATAGTCTATTCCTAAATAAAGAAAAGTGTTTAGCGGTAGTATTTCATCACAAAAATAACAAAAAAATTAATTTTCCCAACATATAGCTTGAAGGAACAAATGTAAAATCAACATTTCTGGGAATACGTATTGATGGAAATCTGAGTTAGGACACTCTCTGATTTCAAATGGCATATTATTGAGGGGAAATAGTAGCAAACCAACTAAAATATTCAAATTACAAAAAAAAAGATGATTAGAATTATGCTCAGTTTACCTTCTGTCGTTAGCTACAAACCAGCATGAGAGGAGAGGTAGCGATTGAACTTGCCACATTCTCTTGCCGAGTGACCAAGTTTGTTTTAACAAATGCAGTGGTGGCTTGATTCCACCTGCACAGTAGTAACAATTTCTTTGCTGGTATTAACTATTTTGTATATATTAAACATATTTTGCATATAATAATTATTACAGCCACCTACTCTGGTTGTGCAAATTACATAATCTTCAAGTTTAAGACCTTCCTTTATGTTATACATGTAATATTCTTATGCTGCCTTATAATTAACATACTAAATTATTTCTCTTTCACAATAAACAAAGTAGTAAAGTTCCATTGCTATTTAGCCTTAAAAATATTTTTAAAGTATTTGATCAACGTAAAAATTGGTTAGTTTTAAACTCAATATTGTGTTCAAACTTTGAAACACGAAATACAATAACTTACTACTGTAAGCCTATAATGCCAGTTTTAATGTTTTTGTTGTTTATTCCCCTCCAAATTTCTTACTAACCAAAAAGGATATATTTAGGCCAAATTAAAAATTGAAATCTGTATATTAAACAGCAAACTTTACTGTTTTATGTAACTTGCAAAAGTTTCTCTTGGACACTCTACATGAAACAAACAGCAGAGAAGGGGAGGGATGGTTGATGGAGTGAGGCAAGAACACATTGCAGTGGAATGGCCCTTTGAACTGATTTTGCTCATGCCTGCTTTAAAGAATTAAACATTTAGCCATTACCATGTACAATTGTGCAAATGCAGACACACATCAAAGATTTTCTATAAACTCCAAGATTCATTGTCATAACACAAGAGAAAAAACCAAAATTACATATAACCCCATAAAACAACAAAATTGTTTGAGAATAACTTTTATTGTAGAGGCATTAAATTTCAGAACAAATTACTTGCTGAAATTAAAAATATAAAATCAAGTCACTGTTTCAAACAATATCTTAAAAAGTTCGTAATTGAAAAGCACTATAACGTAACTAATGAGATTTTGCATTAGTAACTTAATTGATAATATTTTAAGTATTTAATAGTTTAATGTACATGTATAGTAATTTTAAGTAATTATGTTTAACTTTTATAATATTATATTTGAATGTTTTTGTAATACTGGATGAATCCTTAGCATGTATATGTTCTATAGTTGGGGCATTTTGTCAACTCTGACAGTTGAGTGGTACATTTCAGCATGTGTGACTAGAAGGTCTTTAATGATTCTTATAAAACAAAATTCTCCCATTTATATTAGGTATATGTCATTTTTGTACATTGCTGCACTGAACGTTTTATACATTCTAAATTATTAAGCAATCCTGGATGAGGAAAGTTATTTTCAGGAAGTTGGCAAGTATAGGTGTTGCTCTCCATGCAGATATGTTACTGACTAACTAACTCATTGTTGAATATGAGTCTGATAAAAGTTAAATATATTGGGTTTAGAGTTACATTTCAAACTTAGCATTCAGCATTTTGTAATGCAGAATTTATGCTCAGGGTTGTGATGTTAATAAACTCGCCTAATTCCATGCTTGGGTAAAAAATTGAAAGATTAAAGAACCAAGAACTGAAAGTGGTGTACAGTGAAGCTCAAATTATATTATTAAATAACAGTGAATTCACTGAAAAAGATTAGAGCCTTGAAGTAGGCTGTTTTTGCTTTCAGAACAAAACCTGAGGAGGCTTTGTGCATAACAAGTGCTTCTGATCGACAAAGAAGTGGGAAACTGCGCATGAAATTTGACAAAGGTGACAGGATGTTTGATAAGGAACTGTTTGAATATGTTGAGGATCCTACCATAGAATCAGCAGAATCAGGAGTTGCAGGCCAGGTAAGAACAAGATCTTTCTTCTCTCGTACCAAGGTGACACTCAACGTTTTTTGAAAATCAAAACAAGGATTAATTTATAAAAATTCAAACAATTTAATTGTTTTAAAACTATTTCACTTTAACATGAATACATTTTTGCATTGGATGAAAGTAGTGTTTAAAGTAGTGATGCCATTCTTCCTAAGGCACTTAAGAAACCAGGCCCTTATAATATTCCATAGCTTCATCTGTGATCCCATGCAGTGCTAGGTTGGGTTGTGTGGTGCTGATCTTTAGGGCATCCAGATACTCAGTTGTTCATTTTTCATGAACTTCTGTAAAAATGTGCAGTAAACAGCCATTAGTGTACCAGTGAGAAGTAACAATATGGCCCATTTTAGAACAAAAGATTGCCACCATCTTGTTACCAGCACTGTGAGTTTATCAGACTTCAGTAGAATAAATGAAAAACGGCTAAACAGCATCTATCAGTTTTTGAAAAAACTCTTGAGTTTTCAAACCTGAAAATGTCTCTAGTTAAACTATGCTGTTTGTTTTGTCCTATGTTTAAACAGTAATGAGTCAATCAGTATTGCTGATAAGCAGAATTGCAAAACAGTAAAGGCTAAGCAGAGCAATTATATCAGCTGAATTGAGGTTAGACTTAACCTGACCACTGGATATTCCTACACAAAGTTCAAACTAACAAGTATATTAGTCTCATCTCATAATTGACTGTATTGTCTTTTGTTTCATATACTCCATTTTTCTCACCAGAAAACAATAATGTGGATGTCTGGCTGAAGTTAGTCAGGTCTCCGTGAGGTCAGCCCAGCCAAATACATATAACTTTTCCATTGCTGTTACAAAACAAATTTGTTTAGCAAGACATTTTGAATCGACATGTTACATAAGACCTTTTGGTCTGTGAGGCACTTTTTAACCGCAGACATATTAGGCGGAGTGGAGTCCTGCCTTTGTACATATTGCATTCCCCAGTCAACAATAAACAAGTTGTAATTTATAGTTTCTTTAAGGCACTCTTGCATCTCTATAACAATTGGTCAATTCCTAATACATTGAGGTAAAGATTTGAGTGCTAAACAACTTGGAAACATGAGTATCACACTTGTGTATGTAAAGTATCAAGTGACAGGAGTTTGAGCTATATACAATTGAAGTATTGTGCATGGTGGTAGTGTGTCTGCCTCACGTCCAAGAGGTCACGAGTTCCAGTCTCGCTTGGAGTAAGTTATCTGGATAAGGTTTTTTCCGAGGTGTTCCTTTATCCAGAGAAGAAGAATGTCGGGTAACTTAAAGCTCTATGAACCTTTGGCTCATTTGAGCATCATTTTACCCATTTCATTCATTCACTGTCTGATATGACACTTCGTTGGAGGACATTATAAATATATTTATAAAATAAATATATAATATAAATAAATAAGTGAATAAGTAAATAATTGTAATATCGGGTTTTGTTCAAGGACTATGATTTGACTCCTGGCTCTAGGGTGCAGATTTTAATGTGGCCCTATCCTAGCCTTAACTTGTCACTAGCTCATATGGAGTAACATTGAGCTGTAGGTCCTCTCATACCTCATGGGTGCTCCAGTTCACACATCGCGTAGTGGAACACATTGCAATATAAATCAACCAGCCACTGAAACATCATTCAGATTGAGTAGTTGAAGATAACTTAAACAGAACTGCCTGTTGCATTTTATTTTATTTTATTTTAGGTAGATATATATGTATGTATAGTAATTTGCAACTATAAAATCACTTAATTCTGTAAAGAAAGCACATAAAGTAGTAGATATTAATGGTAACTCTGTCTTATTTTATAGATAAAAATTCCTAAAGGAATTCCGGCAGGAGGCATTAGAATTTCTGTCTCTGGGAAAAATTTGGCCTACATTCAGAATCCCCAGATGTACGTCTACTATAAGGACAAAATGTTTGGAAGTGTAAGTATCATTTGGAAGTGTATTATCCTTTTCCTCTCATTCCATGGCTTCTATACGTCACTTTTCCCTGGAGGTTACGGGGAGTTTTGAAAATCAAACAGTATTTGATAAACATAAATAATGTTTAAATTCTGGCAGCATTTTTTATGAAAGGTTAGGATATTTGCCTTCCATATTGACGACTTGGGCTCAAAACCGTAATTGTAAGTGGGATTTAAGATCCATCGGCAGGAACAGCTTTCTTTTGACATAATTTTGTATGCAGAAGATGAAAGAGAATTAAAGTAGTGAAACTACATTATTGATGCATGTGTGTATGTGCAGCAATGTGTGGTGTTGAGCAACTCCAACATGGCGTGTCCATCACCCAGCATTGAGGTTCAGGAATCCCTTGACGCAGAGCATCCTCTGCATTTGGAATATGGTTTTCGAATGGATAACGTTACTGGTGTCCAGAATCTTTCAGTGAAGGAAGGTTATAACTCCTTCCTGCTGTATCCCAATCCAGTATATGAGCCTTTTGATGAAGAAGTAAAATATTATAAAAGTGATTACTTAACAATTAATGTAAGTACATTTTTTTACCTAGTTCTTAAATTTAAACCGTGTATTTTATTAAAATCCAAAAATTTACAGTCTTCTGATTGCTTTGACTTTTTACCATATACTCAGAGCATTAAACATAAAATGCACACATAATGTTAACGAGCTGTGTCAAGCTATCATGATATTAATTTGTTATTCATAATTAATCATTTTTTGATATGGTAATGTGAGATGCTCCTTGAACCCAACAGTTTATTGCGCCACTCCAGCTTTACATGCAAAGAAATTGTTAATTGTTGTTCACACATTTGTTTATTTTAATTAGTTGGCAATAAATTGACATGATAGCTTTGTTGTACCGTAGTTAGCACATAAATAATGAAATGACACGACACATTTTACAGGGCCAACATCTGGACAGAGCTTGTCAGGAATCTGATGTAACTGTTAAGATTGGGAACAGCTTGTGCAATGTCACATCACTTTCACGCCAGCAGCTTACGTGTCGTCCTCCACTCCAACAGCCTCCTGGAATAGATGAGGATGGCCGTCCTAATCCTCAGGAACTGCCTCAAGTTGTAGTGAGTTCAAATTGCATGTTGCATTGATAATAGAGGAAACAAACCTCTGAAACATGTTCCAGCAAATTTAAAAAGTGAAAGTTGTTTAGTGTTATTAATTGACCCATTTTTCTATTTTAATGTGATACATCAACACTCTCATCAACTTCCAGAATATTAATATAATCTATTCAATTTTCGCATTGCTGGCCAGTTTACATTATAACTTATATAAATGAAACCTAAATTAATTGTCTCTCAAAATATTACATTCCTGCATAATTTATGTATAAGTATTTCAGTACCAAATAAATGTTATCCTTGTGTGATTGCTTTTAAGCTGGAATAATATAAGCAGTTGCACATGGCAGCCTATACCAACACAGGCATTAGAAACAGAGAGACATGTATGTTCAGTAGTGTCACCACTCATTCATTTCGCTTTTGGATTCAGTCAAGTGTTTATGTTGTTGACTAATACTGGATTTCTGACAATGAAATGCTCTCCAGCATTTTTCACTGATGGATTGGAAGGGCGCTAGAAGTGGCTACTGATATATTGTTGTCACCTTGAACAGTGTAATTCATAAGTATTGTGGAATACTTTGTATGCCAGGGGTGCTCAACCACAGGCAAGTTAGGGGAGGTTGAAATCACCTCCTGCCACCAGCTGGGACACAATGATGCATTTTTCTGTGGTTACTGAGTTCCAGTGGTGGCACATTCTTACGTACAGGAAATCAAAGGCGTGCACATTGATATTCTACTTCTGATTAACCCACGATTTTTCTGAGGATAATTTTTCGGCACAATTTACGTTTCAGAAGGTCTTCAATTTTTGGTGCAAAAGATGAAGTGCATAGTCTCAAAAGATAAGCAGGGTGATTTTCACTTATCTTGTTGCGATACTCACTTTTAATGTAGTTCATTTTTGAAAATGTTTGTTTGCAGATATAAGTGGAGTCAAAAACTGCCATTAAACTAGATGCAAACAAACGTAATCTCGGATACTCACAGCAGGACAGAGACCTAAATATTTTCAACCCTTCTTTCGCAGAACATTTTACAGTCGTGGAATTCTGCAATGCAAATAGTTTCATATTTTGTAACTCATGTGAAGCCTCACTGCATGGAAACTTCAAAAGTGCAAAATAATTGGATTTTGGTTTCAAATGTTTTTAGGTCTTGAAATTGTGAAGAGAAAGTGTCATACAGTTGCTTCATAAGTTTGTTGTATTTTTTCAGGAGAATAACGTTTATCATGAACACGGGACATAAGCAAGGGAAATGGTATAAATCTGCAACTACCAGTCTTACAAATCAAGCACTTAACTTTATCGTCTTCATCTCAATAACAAAAATATTGTCCTCCCATTGAATTGTATGTACTACTATATATACTCCTCGCCATCCGCCTCTGGCTAGCAGATCTGGCCCTGCTTGCCTTGGTCAGTGGAGGGGGGAAAATAATGTGTAGGGGAAGCAAGCATGTGCTCGCTTGTTGAGCACCCCTGTTCTATGCACTTTTCAGTGTTTTTGACCTATTACTATGATGACCTTTACCTTCTTGGAAGAAGTAGATTTGTTATTTGAAGATTTGAACTGTTTTTGTCACTTTAAAGCCCATGTTCTGACAGAAATGTGTGTTTGCAGGTCTTATTAAGCTTACCATCCACTTTGCATGGCATGAAAATGTACACTTCCTCCAGTCTTTTTTGTTTGTGATATATTTCCTTTTAGGTCCGCTCCAAGGATATGAATTCTGAGGGCCAAAATAGCTCTTATTGCACAGTTCTTCAAAGATTTTCAATTTGTCTTTACCAGAGATGTTTTCAAAACACTCCCGAGGGCAGTTGCAGGACCTGCATTCTTCTTAGCAGTGTTTGGATAATCCTTACCTTTATCCATTTTGCCATATTTTCCATTGTTCAAAATGTTGTTTAATTTTTCTCTTTCCTGGTGATTCCTCAAGTGACTATGTATTTTTATTGGTGTAACTTATTCCTTTGACAGCATTGTTTTTATTAGCTCTCTTGTGTCTGTTTTCCTTCTAAAATGTAAACAAAACATACTAACTAATAATTAATTCTATGTGATTCAATATTAAGACTCAAATGTAATGAATTTATATAATTTTATATATTCTGTTGGATAATGTGCATACTTTTTCAGCCAAAATTATGGTAATCATTCAAAATATGAAAATTTGCAAGGGAGCAAGGGTAATCCTTATATTTCTTTTTAAAATATGCAAACATAGTCACATTGTTGACATTAAGCCATATACACCATTGTATTAAACCAGATAGATTAATGCAGTTTATGTACTGGAATCTGTAATTAATAAAGGTAGGTTAAATTCCACAAATAGGTAATGTATGCTAGAACAGACAATAATAGCTGCAGAATTTTCTGAATCGCAAGAATGTAGTTACTATCTTTTAAACTGTTAAATGATCCATATTTGTCATCACTGTTCATTATTCCTTGGTGTATAATTCTCTTGGAATTGGCCATATTTTTTGTTGGTTAGCATTCTGTCAGTAACGTTTATCATTTCTCCAAACTCAGTACAGGTGGCTCTATTTGTCATCATTAGGAGCATCATTAACTTAGGATAATTCAAGTTTAGATAAATTGCAAGTTACCATTATCTTGTTCCAAGGAGCTGTATTTTCTTTGATACATAAAGTACTTTTATTGCTTTGTAGCTGCATATCAATAATTATTTGCCTAATTAATAGGTTTGTTTGACATCTCATTAACAGCATTGGGGTTAACATGTTTTTTGTGTTTGCAGGTTGAAGTGGGAATGGGCAATCTACGTTATGTTATTGGAAAGCTGAGTTATGCATCTCCAGCAGGACTCAACGGGCCACTCTCTAAACCAGCTCTGATTGGAGTGATTGCAGGCATTGTCCTACTCCTTGTGATATTTATTGCATTCCTCATTGCATACAGACGGAAATCAACAGAAAGCAATCGGGTCCTCAAAAATATGCAGGAGCAGATGGACATTCTAGAGCTGCGAGTGGCAGCAGAGTGTAAAGAAGGTGGGACTTCTTTTGTTTCTTGTGATAAGTATTGACAAATAGATAATGTTTTGGAAAGAACATAGTGAAACAAATTAACTATTAAATAATATAATTCAGTGGAAGTTCACTATTTGCCCTTGCCAGTAGTCTGCAAATCCTTGCGATTGTGGCAATGTCCTAAAATGACTGAACCTAGCAAACAGCTGAACTAAATTTACAATGGAGACGAGAATCAACAACCAGCTTCCATTCTGAGTTTGGTATTTTCAAGAAGCAAACATGTACTGGCAGTTGTATGAAGAAGAATGTAAGTCACACAAACTTGCAATCTTCAAAAGTCTGGCCTTTGAATTGGCAAACATACTATAATATGGAAATGTCATAGTAGTAGTGCAAAAGAATGTTATTTTCCAAAGAATTTGTGCACAAAAGAAATCTTGATGTGGTGCATTCACATTGCTTTCCCTACTAATGACCTAGCTGTCGACCGGTCCTTAAACCCCACTCACTCACTCTACTAATTCTTCTGCAAGCCATTCTTACTAAGACTTATTTTTGCTGTTGAAAATAAACTTTGGTTGCACATTTGCTTGTAAGTGTATGTTAAAGCAATAGTCAGATTTCTAAATAGTGGCTTGTACTGCTGCTTGCATGACAAAAACCAATAACAAGGAAACTCTTGGAAATAGTTAACGCTGGAGACAATTTGACAAGAATGATGTACTTGACTGCAACATACATTGTTTGTGTGATATACCAGTTATACAAAAGTCATTAAGAATGAGGAGCACTTAACGGGTTGTTTGCACAAAATTCAACATAGGTATACATTTCGTTTGCCAGACAAATATTTTATACATACAGAAATTTAATTAAAATTGTTAAGAGCCATTTTTAGGGAAATAAAAAATAATGAAAATGACGTCTCCATGTGAAGGGTATTTTAGTGTGGTAACATTTTCTTGAAAATCTTTGTCACTTCTATGAAAAACACACTGGAATAAATACTAAATTCTGTGTTTAACCAACTTTCCATTTTTGAATTATGGTGTGCATAGTCCACCTCTCTCTCTCTCTCTCCCTCCCTCTCTCTCACACACACACATACACTGATGCATGCGCACACACATATGCACACGTGCGCACATGCACACACACATGCACAGTCACACCTGCAAACACACCCACACACACCTTTTTTTCTAAAACTGCTTGTTGTGAATCTGGGGAGTCTCAAAACATCTATTTCTAATGAAATCTAAATCTCTGTATCAAATTTTTGCACAAAATGCAAATGGACTGTGTATAAGTCCTCATAAAGAAAATAGCTGTTCCACAGCACAGGACCATTTGAAGTAATGCTGTCGTACTTATAGATATATATATATATTTGGGCCTATCTATTTCCAGGTCCTGTTTTGTAATTGGTTGACAAAGTAAACTATTGTCTGATGACAAATTATGCTCTGCATGAGAAGGCATATGCATCACATGGATGTGTACCGTGTTGACGCTCCGTCAACTTAGGGTTGTCAATATCACTTATGTGCTCTAGTGCTATAGCTAGTGGTTTAACAACCACTACGTATTCAGTTTCTGTGTCCTTGAAGTTTTCAAACTTAATCTTTTAAACATTTCAGGCAGCTCTTTTTTGATATTTCTATAGCTGTGTCATTGAATCATATAAGGGAAGGGATCCCAGTAGGTTATGCAAGGATACAAACGTTTATAACCTAAGGCAGACAGATTCACAGGGCAGGGTGGTGTGTTGACTACAGCTTGTTTGTATCATGGTAACTCCAGCAAGCTGAAGGGTATAGGCCACGGAGATGCACAGAGGTCCCTAATGATTCCAAGCTTAAGCAGGCTGCAGGGCAAACATCTGTCAGACCCTAACCCTAGCTGGACATCTCAACTAATCTACTTAAACATTTTATAACACATTGACGAACCTTTTACTTTGAAAAACCCTGTTATGAGACGCAATCTTTTTGTGCAAACATGAAACATGAAGGGGAAGTGAAATGATAGGAAATTGACGGTAGAAGGGAAACCACCAGTAATGGACGGTCAGAGTGCCTGAACGTAGGACCCCTCAATGTGCTTTGCCATTTCATTGGCTTGTAAACACAGACAACAAATAGGTTCTCTTTGATATAGCTCTATTGTCCTCTGATCCTGTCTAAACTTTCCATGTCCAATATAAAACTGACAACTGTTCTAAGTGATGGCATCATGGACAACAAGACATTAGTGGTAAAGAAAATACTTAATGAAGATGCTTTCTGTTTTGTGATGATTATATTTAGTTGTAAATGGTGTACTTTGGCATATTTACAAGTATTTTGTTTGCAGCATTTGCTGAACTGCAGACTGAAATGACAGATCTCACTGGAGATCTGACCTCAGGAGGTATACCTTTCCTAGACTATCGCACGTATGCTATGAAGATCCTGTTTCCTAACATGGATGACCATGTGGTACTACAGTGGGAACGTCCAGAGCTTCTGCGCAAGGAGAAAGGACTCCGTCTCTTCGGTCAGCTCATCATGAACAAGACATTCCTGCTTCTCTTCATTCGCACACTGGAGAGCAATCGTTACTTCTCTATGAGAGACAGGTAAATGTGAAAGCATTGTTCTCATAGTTAAGGATTTAAACATGCTTCATCATTCATAAATTGTTGTTCATTTACTAGATTTGATTAGCAAGTTTACCAACATTTGCAATCTATGGTAATAAATTAAAACATGCACATTATGAAATACCATGCACTTCAGCACTGTCAAGGTTTTCAGAGACCGTTCACAGTTGAAGGTGGTTTGGTGATGCGTCAGGAAATACACCGTGTGCTGAGTTCTGTGGCAGCACCTTCTCAACTAATGAGTTCTGGTAAACTAACCATTACACACACTTCATTCATTGTTCATTTATTTATCTGCTTTTTAAATTACATAGTAATTTATTAATTTATAGCAGTTACAATAGCATATTATAAAACATACATATGCTGGGTTGCAAGAATGCACTTACAGGTTTCATTAGTGCTATGCTAAAGTGTTCACTTGCCTCTGAAATGAGTTGCAAGACCAATCTACAACCCTATTCGAAAGAGTATCACTATACATCAAATCTTGGACCTATAAACAGTTAGCAAATGGCTGCCATTATTGCTTTCATTGTATGGTTTTCCGTTAATTTTTTCATATTATGGCATCCTCAGATACAAGTAAATAAAAACTATTGCTATATGCATTATTGTCAATTGATGTATGTGTAGAATTATAGTTTTATCCTGGAAAGTGTTGTATTTCTATTATGTTCTTCATTATAGAATTTTCAAGGTTATATTGGATCTGAGCACATTTTGGTTAAGATTGTGCTGAAAACCCTCTTTCGTCAAAAAATACTTTTTTATCAGTATTTTTGGGACTGATGTATGTGTCCAATTTTGAGAAGCTACCACACCCAATGTGAGAAAATAAAGAGCTTCCTCCATCCGCTATCTCATGTATGCAACGCACTAATTGTGTTGTTTACATCAGAGCTGCCAGCATATTTTAGTGAATCCCTGGGTAGGTGCAAAGTTATCCTGTGTCAATAAATAATAGTCTAACAACATTAAAGTCACTGGAGCTCATGTCCCTTTTAAGCGACTTCACCTTTTCAAGCATACATGTACATATAACTAACTACCATATCCTGATGAATTATTGTATCACAAGTTCTGCAATAAAGGAGTGCACCAATGTAATTCCACATATTTGTAATAAGTAAAGAGCGGATTTTTATGTGCTAAAAAACTGTAAAATATTTTATTTTTTATGTAGGAAAAATATGTAAATATGCATAAAAAATGCAAAAATATATTGTTTCAATACTACACAACTACAAATACTTATGCTAAAAAATCACTCACCAATCATGCTGAGGCAGTGCTGGATTGAAACAGCTCACTGTTGCAGTGAACCACGAACACTTTCTCCAAGTTTTCCATCACAAACCGATATTGGTTGTCTCGAAGCAATGCATGATACCGCGAGAAAGACCTTTCAACATCACAAGATGATAGCCTTGCATATTTCATCAAAGGAATGTCACTTGCACACATATTTTCAATTTCACTGTCTACTTCCCCTTCCAAAACCTTGGCAATTTTACACATAGTATGAAATCCACCATTTTTTTTTTTCGATCACACTTTTAAATTTCTGTTTAATAGCTTCCACTTTTGGACCTTCGAGTGAATTAATTTTTTTCTCAATGTCATACACTTCATTAATTGTTTCAGTTAACAAGCTGGTTGATTCTAAAGTAAGAACAAATTAGAAACTCAAAAGTATTGGAAAGCACAAATGTTAATGGTTTCATTGCCAGATGCAAGGCACTAGAAAACAACAACAACAACAAATTAGAAACTAAAAACTTCACTTATCTTAATAATGTCGCACGTTCTTTTTGCACTTGGAAGCTATTTCATTATTTTCTAAAACACCTACCACAACATTTCCCACTTTCCTACCGCTAGAGTTGGGTGATTCATCAATGCTTACCCATATCTTTTTATTTTCACATTCTGCTCTGATTTTTCTTAGAATGTCCTCGTAACAGGCAGGCACATACAGTTTTCTTAGTGTTGATTCTTCTGGTGTTTGAAACTTTGTGTATTTCGTAAGAAAATTTCTGAGCTCTGAACTTTTCAATTTGTATAAAGGAATATCACACGAAAGAAAAGTTTTGCATAAAATGCATAATATTCAGAACATTTTGAAACTAGAGTATGTGAAGTCTCTGAAGAGGAAGTTGCTTCGCCTAAAAGAACATGTCTAGAACTTGTATGTGAAGTGGCAATTCTATGTTTATTACCTGCTAAATGCTGCAAGACTTGCGATCACTGGTCTGCTCTTACTGCTATCCCACATTTTTTGCAGAATAGAATTCTTCCATCACTCGTAAAGATGCCACTGAATTCAACAACATATTGTTGCAAACGAGAGCAAACACTCGACTTTACCTTCAGCATTATATCACAAATCACTTCACTTCAGAACCCATCCTGTATAAACGCTCTGCTTTACAAGACTCAGGCAGTGATTGAAGACTGTTGCGTGCCTAGCGTCAGCCGCCCACATCATAAAATAAGGGATTCCCCTTTCAGATAGCGAGGCAGCACGTGTAGTGGATGTCATTCACTATGCAGCACATTTACGAATGAAGTTCATTCAAATTGTGTAATCATAATACACACGACATTTTTTGTTAAATTTAAAAATTATAACAAAGAAAAGTGACATTATGTGTTTTTAGCAGAAAAGTGACAAATTATGTGTTTTTAGCAAAATTACTTAAAATATTTATTTACATAAAAATGCGCTCCCTAGTAATAAGTGATGTTGAGTATTGACAATGATACTCAATTTAGATGGCATCACTGCTTTATTTGAAGTATATATGTACATCTAACTACACATATGTAAGTGTAACCACATATTCTGAGGATGACTTATTTTCAATTACATGTATTACTAGAAGTTGTGCAATAAATGGGTACAATGTAATGTTACTTGTGTGACAGAAATTATATGACCAAGTGAACTAATGAGAAAATTTACATCAGTATTTCATAACCTTGGTTCCAAAGCTATTCAAATAACGAAAATATAGTCAACAATTGATATGTTATGATTAATTATAGCAGAGAACCGAGAAGCGGCAGTTGTTAGGCACGTAACTAAGAGAAAATAAACAAGTAACCCTATAAGGGCTATTGTTTGACACATCGTGTAAAATAGATGTATATTTGTGTTACTAATCATAACGAGATACGTATCGGCAGACAGTAATACTGGATTGTATTGCCGAGAGACATCTGGTAAAGTATCGCGTGTTGATATTTGCCACGTGCGATCGTATCGTAAATATTATATAATTGTGCAGTGAATTTAACTTGCACGGAAATTATGGAGATCTTGACCCGAATAGCTTCAGGACCTCACAACATCAAATTTTGTAAAAAGTGAAGCTAATTTATTGTGATATTATAACTTTATCATAATAAAATTAAACAGGCAAAAAACTGAATATTTATTGAAAATATATTGATGTGCGCGAAATGCAGTGTAAAGTGTTTTACCAAAATACAAAATCTTAACCTGCATTTCTACCAGACCGAGGAATTTTAGATACATGTAGAGATTTAGGTTCTCCAAACAAACATTCATGGATATTTTGCATGTGATAGAATTGCAGATTGAAAAACTGACTGCATGAAGTAAATACATATGTCCATATTAGCAAAAATCAGTTGTAGGTTACACAGAAACCTTGTTGATTGTCCTTCATTATTACACTAGAGAACAGAAGTCTTTCAGAATGTGATAGGAGATCATATTCATGTTTACAAATGTATAGTATTGAATAATAAGACACATGAGCCCCAGCATTGCTGAATGAGGTTACAATACTTAAATATGCATCAAAGTTGAGGCAATTCTTTACAAACTGTGAAGTAAGGTTTCTATGGTTAGTAATTTCCCTAATGTTACTGATGCTATAAACTAAAGTTACAGAAAAATTCAAAGGCCTGGTGAAATGTTCAGAAACAGGACAGGTTACTTTTTTACTAATTAATTACTTTTCTATTGAAGTCCAAGCAGTCTGCATTCTGGGGACATAGTTCCATGTTGCCAACATTCTTACTTCAATGTGTAACTGTGTCTGTGACTTTATTTTATACTATTCTTATTTTCCGAAATTAATGCTGACAAAATGTTCCTTTAGGAAAAAAGCTTACTTCTATTCCTTTTGTTCTACATTTTGACTTACAGAAAGTACGAAATGAGTTTATCAACAAAATTAGAAGTACAATCCTGGACGCATTGCAGTGGTTTGTTGAAGTGACATATATTTGACAACGTAACTACATATGTCGAACACATTGGATCAGCCATTTTGCTGCTTCTCTTCTTGAAGACGAGAATAGTTAACCAATCATATAATGTTATTCTTGCAACTGCCCGAAGTTTAGGGTCTTAGGTAGTTTACCCAGTCATTAACTAAAGAAGGGAGTAGCTACTTATATGGCAGTTTTCTTGCAACTATGTACTGTACTATACTATACTATACTATACTCTTTGTACTGAAAATGATGCGTGTTCAGTATTACCATACCATCCAGTAGATTTCACATAGAAACACCTAATGACAGTTACCAGTACTTCACAAACATGCATTTTGTTTACATTTGAGATTTCACAATCAAAGACACTTAACATGACAGATTTAACTTTGATACGGTACTGCCTTTCTACTTGAAAGTTTTCTGCACATTGTTTTTCTGGGCCCTGTGTGTATGTGTGTGTGTCCATTCGTTCACACGTGTATGTGTGTGAGCTAGTGTGTGTGTGTCTGTTGTTCAAAATCATATAACATATTAAAATAAGTAACCATTAAAAGCTGCTAGAAGGTGCTTCTGGAGCTACTAATGATTAAAGTAAAATTTGATTACAGGGTTAATGTGGCATCATTAATAATGGTGACACTTCAAAGCAAGATGGAATATTGTACAGATATTCTGAAAACGCTTGTAGCAGAGTTGATAGAGAAGTGCATGGAAGGGAAAAGTCATCCAAAGCTGCTGCTGAGGAGGTTAGTTTCATTGTTAGAGGTTGCTGTTCTTGACAATGACACTCAATTCAAACCCAGAGAGAATACTTTTTGCCCCTGGACTTAAAGCTTCTCTTTTAATCACAACCAACAGTGACAGTGGTTTAATTTGACATATGAAAAGTTGTATCTACAGGTTATGCACTTTTATTTATTTACTTATATACATCTTATATATTTAAACGAGCAGTTCTTGTATATATACATTCTGCACAACTTGGATACGGCTCTAACAATTTCGATCAAATTTTGTATTCAGATAAAATTTTGCTTTTTAAGTTTATCTATTTAGGTGCTATTCCTGAAAAAACGTGATTTTACATAAAAAATAACATTTCTTATTCCAGCTTCTACAGAGCAATTGAACATTATTTTGGCTTTTTCTTCTGTTCTAATGGACCGATTTCAACAAAGTAGCATTTTAAAGTCCTCTTCCAGGGCTATCAGAATACAGTAAGAAAGTTGACCTAGCTATATTAGTCTACACGTAACAGTCACAATTACTCTAAACCTTATTTTGGCCATAATTCCTCTGTTAATGGGCCAATTTGAACAAATAGGCCAGGATATTAAAGGTCTCATCAAGAGCTTTTAGAAAACCTAAAGAAAGTTGAATTAGCTATCTTCGTCTACGTGTAACAGTCACAGTCAAAACCTTATCTTGGCCATAATTTCTCAGTTAATGAGCTAATTTCAACAAGCAAGCCGGGTTATTAAAGGTCTCATCACGGAAACAACTCCAACAATTAGGATGAAAATTTATATTTAGTTAACATTTTGCTTTTTAAATTTATCTAAATAAGTATCTTCTCCCAAAAAACGTGATTAAAAAAAAAAAAGGAAAAGAAAAGAAAAGCCGAGTAAAGCTCGGTCACCCAGGTACTATTTATTTATATGACATAGTTCTTAAAATTAGTGAGCCCTTTGGCTATCATGCTGAGATTCACTTTTAACATTATTATCCTTTAGTATTGCATCACTCCACTAACCACTCTGCTCATTATCAATTATCATATATTCTTTTTTCTTCATTTTTGTTTGTTTTGTGTTCTGGAATGAAAATATCAACAGATGATTTCAGTACTATAAAAGCTCTCAGGTTAGGTGCACTGTGAGACATTCCGTCCTGTGTGATGGAGAAGCAATATTATAAAATGATACTTTATTCATCACATACATTTACATATTGGGCATAGGCCCAGTAAACTGGAGATCCATAAGATTATATAGCTTATGTGTAACCATTTGCAAAAACATGTGTACATACAAACTATATACAGTGATAATTATTATTTATTTATGCCAACAAACTTACTGTTGGTGTTTTTAAACACACAAGCCATGTGTGGGCAAAGTTTGAAAGGTAGAACTGGAACTTAAAAATTCAATGCCACAACTGGGATTTGAACCACAGACCTTCCGCTTACCGGCCGGACGCTCTAACCACTGAGCTATTGTGACAAACTGCCAGAATGGCATTAAATTCTCAAACCAGTTCGTATTTCTCCTGGTACAGTGATTTTAACATTATTTATTCATGTTTAAATGCTTAAGCTATGCTTACATTTTATTTATGCATAGCTGCTTAGTATAATATATAGTCCTAAAGACTGTCTTCGATATATTCTTTACTGAATAATTAGTATGCTTTTTCAGTAAGGATCGTTTTTAGTGTGTTAAGGAATTTATTTTTGCCTTTAATCTCTCTATAATTTTTGGGAAGTTTATTTTAAATGTTTACTGCTGCATAGAACAGAGTTTTTTCAAATAAGGCAAGTCTATGTACTGCTGCTTTCAGGCAATTGTGAGTCCTGGTTCCATGATTATGTGTATTCTGTTTTATGTAGGTATTTGGCCAATGCAAGGTGGGTATGTTCAGATTTCTGCAAGAATGTTTAAAACTGACATGTGTCATAATGTGAATAACTTTTTTCTGTCACTTGAATATCTTTAACCAACCTGTAGCTGCTCCCCATAATATAATGCTGTACGCCATGGTACAGTAGCTGTGGTATACAATCCTTCTGGCTTCTAAGTTTGTCATCTTTGTCAGGCAGTACATATTAAAAGCCTGTATTGTGGCCGAGTGGTTAGACCACTTGACTCTCACTAAAGCAACTTGGGTTCAATCCCAGGCATCTACATGTGGGATGTATGGTGGGCACACAGGTGCGGGGATGGGTTTTCTCTAGGTCCTCCGGTTTTCCCCGCTATCATTCCACCATTTGCTCCATCATCACCTTTCCTGCCATCATTTCATCTCATCCACTTCCTCGCTCTTACACCAGGCTTCGGACTGATCACCCATCCTGGTTCCTCTGTATGATCAACTCTGGTTCCAATGGCCACATATACTAGTCGGGAGGGTTTGGAGTGCAGATCATGTCCCACTCTCCACCACTGGACCCCGCTCATGACACCTGCAGTGGGCTGAGGTAGAGGATCCAATGGCCAGGCTAGTATTGTTCCACGATGGAATAACAGGAACTCAGTCATATTGAAGCAGGCATTACTTGATTTTTTATCAATATATTGAAAATGTTCGATGTTCCTTCCATTTTAGTTGTTCATTTATGCATACCCCTAAGATTTTGCCTGTATCTATACTTACTGAAATGATGTTTGCATTATTTAAGGTGTTGTTTACTCTTGAGTGTGTTTTGAGTTCCAACCAATGTTTTCTGCTATTCTGTGAATAGTTCCTTTTTCCTTGTTCAAGTCTGTTCTGTTGAGAGGTGGGTAACCTGTGTATCAAACTGTTAAAGACAGTATACTGGTATGATTTTGGATTATAACCATTGGATTTTATATAGTTTTCTTATTGTGTCGTTTAATGACTATCAATGGCCAGGATCACATCAGCATCGCCAGTGTGCCAGAATTTGGTCCCACAGGAGTTCTTTTACATGCCAGTAAATCTACTGACATTAGCTGTCGTTTTTAAGCACACTTAAAAACCATCGGTCTGGGCCGGATTTGAACCCACAACTTTGGGGTCGGTAGGCCAGTGTCTAACCAACTGAGCCACCCAGACCGATTATATAGCTGTGAGATTTTCATTGCATTTTTGGATTTTGAAGTCTAGGACAGGGAGTTGTTTTTCAGATTCTATTTCAATGGCAAATCTGATCGTCAGTTCTGGAAGGTTTAATAATTTCAGACATCTTCAATGATTTTTTGGGAATGATGGTAAATATGTCTCCACACATCAGTGCGAGGTCTGGAAGATCCATGGGAACACTTTGGTAACCCTCATTTCGAGGCACTCCTAAACAGGTCTGCTAAAATCGGTGAAAGTGGGTTTCCCATTGTTGGCAAATCTGATTGTTGAAGGTGAAAAAGTTGTCTGAGATGCATAGTGTAATTAAGCTGATGTATTGTTCTTGTAGGAGTTGTATAGATTCCAGCCAATGTTTCCAATGGGAATGCTGGGGACTGCAACTGCACCAGTGTGTCATTTTCTTTTATGTGTGTATTTCCAAGTTTTTTTATCAAGGTCTAATGAGTTTTTTATTTTTTATTTACAATTTACACCAAGTGAGAAATTTATATTTTGTGATAATTACAGAATAAGAAATCCACATACACTGTAAAATTGTAGTCTTTTAAGAAATGAAATAATATCCTTTACATTTTTGTTGTGAATCAGTAAGTTTATGTATTCAGGTAGCTTGTTATATAGATGCAGGTCAGTGTATGTGAAGCTATTTTCATAAAGTTTAAATGTTTGATGTAGAAACACGCAACCATGTAAAAATTGCAGCAACTACATTAGTGTTAATAAATGCTGTTAATTAACAATTTACTGAAGCACACACTTTGTGTTCATTTTCTTTAAAAGGAAATATTTTATTGTCACATTTTAATTTGTTGATTGTCTATGTAACAAGTTATATGTTGTTAGGACTGAGAGTGTGGCAGAAAAAATGCTGTCTGCGTGGTTTACTTTCCTGCTATATAAGTTCCTGCGCGAGTGTGCTGGTGAGCCACTGTTCATGTTGTTCCGTGCCATGAAGCAGCAAGTGGACAAAGGGCCAGTTGATGCCATAACTTCAGAAGCTCGATATTCCCTCAGTGAAGAAAAACTCATTCGACAGTCCATTGACTTCAAACCAATGGTGAGTTAGTGTAATTATCATCAATTTCAATGGAGTGAAGAAAAAACTGATTTAAACAGCAAAGTGATAATACTGGAGAACTAAAACATTAACCATTGCCCTTAGGAACACAGTCAAAACTGGGTTAAACAGCAAAGTGATAATACTGGAGAACTAAAACATTAACCATTGCCCTTAGGAACACAGTCAAAACTGATTTAAACAGCAAAGTGATAATACTGGAGAACTAAAACATTAACCATTGCCCTTAGGAACACAGTCAAAACTGATTTAAACAGCAAAGTGATAATACTGGAGAACTAAAACATTAACCATTGCCCTTAGGAACACAGTCAAAACTGATTTAAACAGCAAAGTGATAATACTGGAGAACTAAAACATTAACCATTGCCCTTAGGAACACAGTCAAAACTGATTTAAACAGCAAAGTGATAATACTGGAGAACTAAAACATTAACCATTGCCCTTAGGAACACAGTCAAAACTGGGTTAAACAGCAAAGTGATAATACTGGAGAACTAAAACATTAACCATTGCCCTTAGGAACACAGTCAAAACTGGGTTAAACAGCAAAGTGATAATACTGGAGAACTAAAACATTAACCATTGCCCTTAGGAACACAGTCAAAACTTGGTTAAACAGCAAAGTGATAATACTGGAGAACTAAAACATTAACCATTGCCCTTAGGAACACAGTCAAAACTGATTTAAACAGCAAAGTGATAATACTGGAGAACTAAAACATTAACCATTGCCCTTAGGAACACAGTCAAAACTGGGTTAAACAGCAAAGTGATAATACTGGAGAACTAAAACATTAACCATTGCCCTTAGGAACACAGTCAAAACTGATTTAAACAGCAAAGTGATAATACTGGAGAACTAAAACATTAACCATTGCCCTTAGGAACACAGTCAAAACTGGGTTAAACAGCAAAGTGATAATACTGGAGAACTAAAACATTAACCATTGCCCTTAGGAACACAGTCAAAACTGATTTAAACAGCAAAGTGATAATACTGGAGAACCTAAAACATTAACCATTGCCCTTAGGAACACAGTCAAAACTGGGTTAAACAGCAAAGTGATAATACTGGAGAACTAAAACATTAACCATTGTCCTTAGGAACACAGTCAAAACTGGGTTAAACAGCAAAGTGATAATACTGGAGAACTAAAACATTAACCATTGTCCTTAGGAACACAGTCAAAACTGGGTTAAACAGCAAAGTGATAATACTGGAGAACTAAAACATTAACCATTGTCCTTAGGAACACAGTCAAAACTGGGTTAAACAGCAAAGTGATAATACTGGAGAACTAAAACATTAACCATTGCCCTTAGGAACACAGTCAAAACTGGGTTAAACAGCAAAGTGATAATACTGGAGAACTAAAACATTAACCATTGTCCTTAGGAACACAGTCAAAACTGGGTTAAACAGCAAAGTGATAATACTGGAGAACTAAAACATTAACCATTGTCCTTAGGAACACAGTCAAAACTGGGTTAAACAGCAAAGTGATAATACTGGAGAACTAAAACATTAACCATTGTCCTTAGGAACACAGTCAAAACAGGGTTAAACAGCAAAGTGATAATACTGGAGAACTAAAACATTAACCATTGCCCTTAGGAACACAGTCAGCAACTGGGTTAGTTTCGGTTTCAAAGGACTGAAGCTGAGAGTTTGTTGATGGAAACCTAACAGAAAAGGAAGCACTACCCCATAATGAATAAACAGGGAATGATTTAGAAAAAATCTGATGTTTTGCACTCATATGACTTTCTCTAATCTTGTACTAACCATTCTTACAAACTCTTATTCCTCTATCTTCTTCGTGTTAGTTGAGATAAACATTTGTACAAATTATCTTATTGCTCATTTACTTGCAGGTACAAGGGGAAATCAGGATACAGTAGGCTTTGAGCGATAGTCTAATCTTTTAAAGCTTTAAGATGCTATTCTCTTTGCACGCTTAACATATAAAAAATGAATAACAATGTTCCATTTCAAGAAAGTTTCTGTTTTCTGAAACTGACACAAATAACAAGGAATATCTGTGAAATGGTTCACTATACAAAAAAATTTATTCAGACACGATTTTTGTGTACTAAGATTTTGTCTATCTCTTATGGTTTACAAGTTACTCAAAAATCATCCAGAGTAAACAGCACTACATAGGCTATAGCCAGAAAATTCAAAATATTCATTTCATTTGTCATACAAATATCTTAAACATATGACATTTTAATCTAAATCGTTAGAGCCAGTTTCAAGAAAATCAAAATTTTCGAAAAATGTTCACAGTAAAGGAGTTTAGGGTGAGGCTATTTTCCTCAAAATCTACGTGTCGTATCCTTGAAAGACATTGAACTTAAATACCAACTTTGGTTTTTAAGTTATGCTGTCCACAGACGCACACACACACACACGCACGCACACACACATAAACCTTTTTCTAAAAATGCCTTTTTGGATTCAGGGGGTCTCAAAATATATATTTCCAATGAAATCTCGACATCAAATTTTTGGGTGGAATACAATACTTCCTTCTAATTACCAGTAGAGAAAGTAAAACTGGTTAAGGAAAATAACATATAAGTAAATTAAATCTTTCATGTAACAAAATATTGTACATATGTGTTTTAAAAAGGAAGAGTGAGTAATCTGTTTGTACAGACAAATATGCGAGCTGGACTAAGTGGTTAACAATAGCCCAGGAAAGTTCCATAGTCAGTACAGGCAAACCCTGAGTGTGTCAGAAGGACAATGTAACCTTTACATCAGAAAATCAGTGATTTTATTCTCATACAATGTTTATGTAAATAGCCAATCAGAATATAACAATTGTGAATGTGAAAATATGCATTAAAGAGAGATTTCCAAGGATGTGCCTTGTTTGTTTGTATTTGCAATTGTTGAGAGACCTACTTCACAATGGTCTGTAGCTCCAGTGTTGCCACATGAATTGAACAATTGCCCAACATATAATTATTAGCATAATGAAAACTGATAAAAGAAGGTTAGCACATCAGTGTAGTTTGACATCTGTCTTTTGGTCTGTGTGTGCATGCACATTGGTGAACCTTTGTATTTAGAAACATTTCTTGCATCACATGTTCAAAAGGTTTTCCCCAATAGTAAACCTATATGTGCAAATTCCCCCTAGCTTCGTTTTCTAACTAGAACTTACTGGGACGTGTTTTGGAAACATTACAAGACTGGAATCACTGCCCCTAAGCTCATGTTGGAAGAAGGCTGCAAAACATGTCCCACAAAGTGAAGAAGCTGGAGTTATAAAAATCTCAATTTGTGTTTGTAAACGTCATTATGTGTTCCTAAAAAAGAATTATAAACAATAAACTGTTCCCCCCACCCAAAAAAAAATCTGTAAAAGATCTGTCCCTTTCAAAAAAAGAAGGGTGTTTTTAAGACCACAATCAATCAGTGTAACAGACAAGTGAGGGTGTTTGTTCCCTGTATAAAGTGTGAGAAAACTGAGGTTGTCTGTTGCAGACGGTGTATGTATCAATTTCTCAGCAAGCTGTGTTTGTGAGTGGGTTGGACCCCAACACAGAGAATGTGCCAGTGAAGGTGCTGGATTGTGATACAATATCACAGGTGAAAGAGAAGGCGCTAGATACCATATACCGTGCCACTCCATATAGTCAGCGACCCCGTAAGGACGACTTGGATCTAGGTATGTACTTCTAAGGCTAGAAGCAAACTGGATGTGTTTGAATTTTGTATCGACACCAGATTCAATTTCTTCTCTTTTGTTCGTCTATTTCTCCTCCTTTTTCCTCCTCCTCTTTCTCCTCCTCCTCTTTCTTCTCCTCCTCCTTCTTCTCCTCCTCTTTCTCCTCCTTTTCTTCTTCTTCTTCCTCTTCCTCTTCTTCTCCTTCTCCTCCTCTTTCTTCTACTCCTCAATTTCTTTCTCTTCTTATTCCTCCTCCAAAGCCTCTTCTTCCTCCCCTTCCTCTTATTACTCTTCCTCCCCTTCTTGTTCCTCTTCCTCCTCCTGTCCTTCCCCTTCTTCCTCTTCCTCTTCTCCTTTCTCCTCTTCTTCCTTTTCCCTTTCCTTCCTCCCACCGTAGGTACTGCCTCACACAGTAATAGCTTACCCTGTCCTTGTCCTGATAATCATTATTCAACATGAAGGCCAAAATAATCTTCACATATTAATAAATGAATGATTAGATGCACAGTAATACCAGGTGTTCACGCATACCGTCCATATTGGCCTGAATATAACAATATTTCTTTATGTCAGAAGGTATTTTTAAAAGCTATAGTATTATGTGCATAGCTTAGTATTTAAAGTGTCATTTTTGCAAAGTAGTGTACTGGCTTGAGCACTGGAGTCAACATGTATATTGCAAATGTGCTCAAGATAATGAATTAACTGGACTTTTTCCAACTTTGACAACATATTGTAGCTTGCATTAATGTATCTTCATGTCAGGTGAATAAAGAAGAGATACCAAGTGTAATTTTTTATGTCAACCAACTTACTGCTGGTTTTTTTTAAACACACAATCCGTGTGTAGGCAATGTTTGAGTGGCAGAAATAGGACTGAAAAATTCAATACCTTAACCGGGATTTGAACCACAGATCTTCCACTTCAGGCACGGTTACTCTAACCACTAAGCTACAATGGCAACTTGCCAGTATGACATTAAATTCCCCAACCAGTTCATATTTTCACGGTAGACCACTATCTCACATCAGAGATAAATATCCCAAAGGCAACTTACAGTCATAAGCACTTTATGTCCTGGGTTTAAATGAGGCATTGAGCGCAACAGTGGCCCAACCCACAAAAATTCAGAAACTGAGTTATTAGCACAGACATGTTCCCCATATCAAAATCTAGGAGAGCAGTAGTGGCCTATACCACATTTCTACAACCACCGACAGATGGCACGAGAAGTGTGTTATTGCATGAAACTGAATCTGGCTTCCTGGATAGAAACAGTGGCCCAAACTTCCTGCATGTATGTAACTATGTATCACAATGTTGGTGCTATATTGATTAAAATTTCCAAATATCATGACTCTTGCTCAGTTATTAACCTCTTGAGCGATGGCCATTTAAACGTCCGCGAGCCGAGAACTGCTAGCATTTAAATTGTTAAATGCGCTTCGTATGTACACAGCTGTATTTTGTGTAAATATTAAGTTATTTTAATGAAACAAAAACTGGTATAAAACTCGTTATTTGCAGTATAAATGTACGTCATCAGCAAAGTTGAGTTGTATTTACAAAACGTTGAAATGGCACAATTTTGTTTCACTGTGGTGAAAAGTCAACTTTGCTCTGTCATATGCATCTAATATTAGTTCTCGGAAAGATTCAGTAAAGAAACACCCATTGTATGTGTGGCTAATGCGTCAGCATACTGTGTAATAAAGCGCTTCTGCATGCATGGTCTCTTGAGTCACCAGAATAGATCAACATTACAACTTTTGCTTACACGAGTTTCGTAACTGAGTAGAGTCCGTGTCTTTCTTTGTTGAAATACATACGTATTCTTTCCTGCTTGTAGCTGAAGGGAGAAGTGGTATAAAAAGGTGTTTTTGCACCAACTGGATATAACCATATACAATTGTTTGGGGGTTTGGACAACTCTCTAAACCCACACAGGACAATGACCGACCTTGACTACCGACTATAAATAACTCACAGCCTAATTGAACAATACCACGTTGGGGGTTGAAAATCCAAAACCCCTGCACCCATCAGACTTCAAGGAAAACATTATCCTAAAAGGATACCACCAACAGCAAAGAAGTCCCGCCCATTTCGAAAGTGTTAAGTGTGCCGCAAGAAGGGAATTCGCAAATGTGGAGATGTACGTACCCTTGTGTGTTTATCCCTGTTTTGAGGTAAATCACTGCAGAACGAACATATTAAGGTAAGCCAATAAAGTATATAGACCTTACTAAAATGTTTCATAAAGGGAAAATTATAATAAGTTGAGTTGGATAAGGGATAAATAAGGGTTAAATGCTTAAACGCACAGGACGCCCATATCGCTCATCTGCCATTTTAAATGGACGTGATTTCACGTCGATATCCCTCAAGAGGTTAAAGTCAATATATAACTTTCAAATCACAGATATTTTTTACACTCCATTATCTCCATTATGTACATTTAGTGGTTGGGCTACTGTTGCGCTCAACGCCTCAAATAACCTTTAGATGGTAATTAGCAGGATAATACAAATCGGTTGGGGAATTTAACGTCATACTGGTAAATTGCCTTGGTGGCTTAGTGGCTAGAGCAGCCACGCATTAAGTGGAAGGTCCGTGGTTCAGATCCTGGCTATGGCATTGAATTTTCAGTCCTGATTGTACCTCTCAAAGAGATAAGTTAGGATATTGTGATGTTGGGGTCAGATGCTCAAAGTTAAGCTATCTCACACCACTGTACAGCTTGTAAATATATGGTGGTAGAACAAAGCATCTCCAGACTGTTTGTGAACTTTCTACTGAGAGGTTTAAGGAAAAATCTATGCTACATCATTCTCATTTATATAAGTGAGTGAGTCAGCAAGAGAAGCGAGTTTTTGTGATGGAGTTGTGAGTGTTGAATGAGACAGCTATGCATGAGTGTGTGCATGTGCAGTCGTTGAGAGCAATGTGACTGTGTGTTGTCAGAGACAATTGTAGACAGTTGTTGTTGTGTGAAGCAGTTTTAGTGAGTGTGAGCATCAAAGCCACCAGTTTGTGAGACAAGAGAGTGGAACTAAAAGAGAGAGGTGTGTATCAAGGTCATGACAGAACAGCTGTGAGTTGTAAGATTGCAAAGAACTGTCAATGGTGTTAACAAAAAAAAAACAGAACTGTGTTTTATGCTTCAGTTTTAGAAGAGAAATAGAGTGACATAAAAAGTTATTGGACTAGTTCATTTGCCACAATATGAACTTTGAATGATGGGTTTTGCACGAGGTAAAACGTATTAATAACATGCAGGCTGTGATCAAGTTTTGTTTAACACACAACATTGGTGGAAAGATGAATGTTGGCATGTCAAGGAAATGATAGAGAGGATCAAAGACAGTGAAGTTTCGGGAAATTGGCACACTTGTCATTGTCATTCAGTCTGAGCAGGAAAAATGAAAATAGGCTTTCCATTGTGTCTTGAATATTTTCATGTCATATTGTTTAGGTAATCTTTCTTGTGAAAACTTTCCAAAAGTTCAGAATATTTTATGTTCAGGCCAATATGATACATTAATGTTAGACATTAATGTGAAAATGCTCTGATTACACATAATCACTGATCAGTTATCGCAGATATTTACCAAAAGGTACACTTTCTGCATATGTGTGCTTACAAGGGGACAAATGTTGAATACTTGTAAATGTAAGGTATGCTTGTAATGATAGCTACACTGTATTTACTGTCTGACAGAATGGAGGACTGGTACATCTGGAAGACTGATTCTGTATGACGAAGATAGCACAACCAAGACGGAAGGTGAATGGAAGAAAAGAAATACTTTGAACCATTACAGAGTGAGTATAAAATTATTGTTTGAGACTTATTATTTTGAGAGTACAAATTTTATACACTAACATGAGTGTTATATATCTTCCTCTAAAGAGTTGTTGCAAGCTTTGTAAGGTTATCTTTCTCACGACTGCAACACCAGCAGTAGTAGTACTAGTAGTAGCAGCAGTAGTAGTAGTAGTACTAGTAGTTGTAGTAGTACTAGTAGTAGTAGTAGTAGTAGTAGTAGTAGTAGTAGTAGTAGTAGTAGTAGTAGTAGTAGCAGCAGTAGTACTAGTAGTAGTAGTTGTAGTAGTAGTAGTACTAGTTTTTTTTTTTTTTTTTTTTTTTTTTTTTTTTTTTTTTTTTTTTTTTTTTTTTTGTTTTTTTTTTTTTTTTTTTTTTTTTTTTTTTTTTTTTTTTGTTTCGGCAGGGAAAAATCCCTCATGGACGCTACCTTAGCGAGTTGGACTCTAACCAACTAAAAAACCCTGTCCCGTCACATGCCATTCTGGGACTGCTTGTGGCATTACTTCAGAAATGGCAGTTGTCTAATCGTTCTAAACTATCTGTAATTGTCTATCCTCGGCTTCTTTGATCTTCAATATTGATTCACATAGTGATTTTACAATGGCCCATGTTTCTCTCTTTTCCATAATCTTTTCTCCCAGATTATCAGCTGATAACTGGAAACCTAACTTCCTTTGGGCGTCGTTTCTCTGTAAATCCCATTGTTTACAGTGGAACATGGTGTGTTCCACAGTGTCCACTTGTGTACAATATTTGCATAGGTCATCTTCGGTTTTCCCCATCCTCTTGGCATAATATCTGAATCTCCCATGTCCCGTCAAGACCTGCGTCAGGAAGTAATCCTGCTGTCGATGTTTACAAGTTAGCCATTTATTAATGTTGGGAATGGTTTTCTTTGTCCATTGCCCTACTATCGTGGTCTCTTGCCATCGTCTTTGCCACTTCTCAATTATTTGCATTCTGATGTTCATCTTCTCATGCTTAGAGAGTGGGCCACCTGCCTCATTTATGATTCTTCTTTCTTCCACTTTTAAATCTATAGGGATAGACCCAGTTATTACTTGTAAGGCTCTAGTTGATATAGTCCTATACCCAAAGGCTATTCTCAGAAGCATCTTTCGTTGTACCTTGTCCATGAGGTTCTTATAAATCCCTTTTTGAAGCACAGGACACCACAGAGGTGCAGCATATAGCAGCACTGAATATATTGCGCTGCATAGCAACTGCCTTTTCATGGAACTCGGACCTCCAATATTGGGCATCAGCCTAGACAATGCTGATGCTTTCTGCTCAGCTTTTTTGGTAATTGTCCTAGTATGTTCTCCAAAATTTCCACCATCACCTAACATTACACCCAAATAACGTACTGCTTTACTGGGTGTAATCGCGGTACCTCCAACAGTGAAAAACACTTCCTTGATCTTCCTGGGACCTTTTAGAATCACAGCTTCAGTTTTTTGTCCTGCCAAATCTAGTCTGTTGGTCTTCATCCATGTCTGTATGCGTCTCAAGGATTCGTTTGCTCTAAACATCAATTCTTCTTCATCGGGAGCAGTTACAACGAGCGCCAGATCATCAGCAAAGCCTATAGTATATGCTCCCGTTGTCAATTTGAGCCGCAGTACCCCATCATATAAAATATTCCATAATGTGGGTCCCAATACGGAGCCCTGCGGTACTCCCGCCGTTACTGGCATTTTATCCTTCTGATGTAACTGAATATATCCGTTATCAAAATATTGTCTTATTATATTAATAAGATATAATGATATTTTTCTTCGCTGCAATTCAGTGATTATTACACTCCAAGTTGCAGTATTAAATGCGTTTCTCACATCTAGTGTGATTACGCATACCCATTTATCTTCGGTCTTATTTTTTATTTCCATTATTGATTCCATTGCTTGGATAGTGGACTTTCCTTTCCTGAAGCCATATTGATGATCTGATAATCCCTCCCCCTGGTCAATCTCCTTGTCGAGCCTTATCCTTATTAGCCTTTCATATAGCTTACTCATTGTATTCAAGAGACATAATGGTCTAAAAGCTGATGGGTCTTGCGGCATCTTCCCTCCTTTTAACAGGAGGACAAGCTTGGCCACTTTCCATTCATCTGGAAACTTCTGTTTACTTAGTAAAGTGTTTAAAACACTTAAAACCCATTCCGGAGCTATTTCTACAGTAAGCTTGACAGCTTCTGGGGGAATACCATCCAGGCCTGGTGCTTTACCTGATTTCATATTTTTTGCTGCATTCTGCAATTCTTGCAGAGTAAATGGCATTACCTCATTACTCCTTATACTATTCCCTAATTTATCCTTCCTACTCGGGAATAAATGCTCAGCCACTGTTCTTCTCCTTTCTCTTGTTAATTCAATTGGCATCCTGTTTGTCAACTGTCCCGTAACCAATTTGTAACCTGCTCCCCAAATGTCTTGGTCAAGTTCGTCACACAATTTCTGCCAATGTTTGTTTTTGGCTTCTTTAATGAGTTTACCTAATACATTTCTACTTTCTTTATATTTTACTCTCAGTTCCTCTGCGTCTTGACCTCCACAGAGCCTTCTGTTGAGTCTTGTCAGCTTATGCCTACTCTGAATACATTTCTTTCTCTGTTCATCAATCTGACTGTTCCACCAGTATGGGAGTTGCGGTCTTCCCTTCCTATCCTTACTTATTTTACTAGCCATTGTAATTTCTTGAAGTGTCTTTATCATTCTATCCTGATCGATTTCATCCTTACTGACATCACCATTTTCTAACTTCCACTTCAGGATTAATTTAAACACCTCCCAGTTGTATTCTTGCTTAATTTTTTCTATATTTCTATCTCTTCGTCTTATTGTTTCCTTTATTTCAAAATAAATTAGGCTATGGTCACTAAGTGACTCTTCATCCAGCACATCCCAATTTATGATTTTTTCTGCTACTTTCTGGGTTGAGCATGTAATGTCTATGTATGACCCATAGGCTCCTCTCACAAAGGTTGGTTTATTCCCTCTATTATGCACCACCAAGTCCAAAGTTGCCATCCACTCCAGGAAGTAATCACCTCTGCGATCAACAACAGGAGATCCCCATTGGGGTGACTTAATATTTAAGTCTCCAATAATAATACTTTCTCCTCCTGATAATGTAATATCTTCCATTATAGAGTCCACGTCTCTCTTGAAGTCCAGCAGAGGGATGTTAGGTGAGCTGTAACAGGCATAGATCTTAAAATGTTTAAAAACAATGCATATGTAACCTTCTCCCAACCTCAGATCTGTTACCTCAACCTTCTTATTAAAGAAATAGACTGCAACGTCCTTTTGTTTGTCCTTAATCCAGTCACTGCTCGACACATATTTTAAGTTCGGCTCACATACAAACATTATATCAATCATCTTTTTCTTTGCAACTGCAATTGCCATGTCATGACTAAGTTGCGATCTCATCAAATTTACTTGTAATACACGCATATCCATTGTATTCATTTGGCCTATTTTAGCCGTCTTCTTCTAGCGTCTAAGATGAGATTCCTGTATATTGGACATCTCATCTGATCCGTTCTATGTCCGCTTACCTTACATTCCATACAGAAAGGTGTACTTTTGCATTCTTTGGCTATATGTCCCTTTTCTCCACAATTTAGGCAGTTTCCTGTCCTATCTTCCCCCTCTTTACATTGTGCTGCTCTGTGTCCAAATCCTAGGCACTTATAGCACCGTGTTATAGTTACCCTTTCCCTCACCTGGCATTGTAGCCAACCAATTCTAAATTGCCTTTTTTTTTAGTAGCAACTTCCCAGGGTCAGCAGGCAAATTTAGAGTTGCGTTTTGATTTCCATATCTACCCGGTCTTATTGATATATTACTTATTTCATCTTCCTTTACTCCTATTTCTTCAACAATAGCCACCTTTAATTCTTCTTCCGAGATTGTCGGGTCCATTCCATAAATGAATACAGTAACTTCCTTCCTTATGGTCCCAGCTTCCACTTCCTTAATATTTTTTGAAATTTCTTCTTTCAGGACTTTAGCTTTCTCCGCCCCCTCTACCATGAGAACTAAATCGTCTCTTGCGGTCTTTCTAATACTCTTTATTTTCACGTCAAGCTTGCCTATATCAACATTTTGCTTCACAGTTAGTAGTGGTAGTAGTAGTAGTAGTAGTAGTAGTAGTAGTAGTAGTAGTAGTAGTAGTAGTAGTAGTAGTAGTAGTAGTAGTAGTAGTAGTAGTAGTAGTAGTAGTAGTAGTAGTAGCAGCAACAGTAATAGTAGTAGTAGCTGCAATAATAGTAGTAGTAGTAGTAGTAGTAGTAGTAGTAGTAGTAGTAGTAGTAGTAGTAGTAGTAGTGGGGTTTTAGTGCATGCAACTGCTGCGGTCGTTAGCGCTCATGCAACACCAGTAGCTAGAGAGATTGTAGCAAGAAAAAATTAATATTTGTGACCTTAGGTAGCGATGCCTTTCATTAATGTTCTCTGCTGAATTATTCAAAATATTCATTATAATTATAATTTTTCTTAAATGTCAAGTCTTTCATTTCTAATACTTTTAATTATCATGTACGCTTTCATGAAGCAAATGGTACACACTGAAAACTGAATACTTATAACGATGTTCAGTGAACTGGTACAAGTCTAAAAAAATGTAAATTGCTGCATACTTACTTAAAGTCTGGCTGGGTTGTTAACCAATCAAATGATATCAGTATTAACACATCAATAGTTATAATAAGTACATATAATCAGAATAAAAGTAAGCTACTATATGAAGAAGAGATTGGAATTGCTCAATATGTTAACATCTAATAAGGTATAGGCAACATTGGTGCAAAAATTATTGTTGAAGCCTTTAGAGCATTCCTGGTAAACTTTGAATCTCATTGCTGGCTGCAATCAATGCCTGTTCAGAATTAATCTTTGATAATATACAACATGACCTTAGAAAAAGAAATTGACGGGATTCGTGCTGTACTTGGCTGCCCAGGGCACAGTAGAATCCAATAATTGAGGAATACTCGATTTACCTGCTCCCATACATTTATAGCATAATGTTAAGGAGCTCTATTGTATTGGAAATACATGAATATTAAGGGTATTTGTTCCAAAAGAGCTGGCAATACATACACCAGAAATGTCTGATAAGCATGCAGCCAGAGTGAAGAGTGCATAGTGGCAAGGGGTTTTGGTATTCCCATATGTTCTTTGGGTATAGAGGTGGCCCAATGGGTAAACAACAACAGGCCCATTTACAGAAGAGCAAGAGCAAGTTAAGGCTTGCTTTATGAAATGGCCCAGGTTCGATTTCAGGCAACCGCATGTGGGATTTGTGGTGAACAAAGCAGCGCTGGGGCGGGCTTGCTCAGGGTTCTCCAGTTTCCATCTCATTCCACCGGTGCTCCATCTTCATTCCATGTATCATCAGTGTCATCGCCTGTGGTGCCATAGTAGTAAAAGTGGGCGTTAAACACTATAAAAAAAGGGATAGAGCTACTCCTGCCAGTTGACAGCATCACAGTCTGCTGTATTTGGCCCCACATTGTCACAGTCCCTGGCTGTATTGAAGCACTTGAATAAACATTTAGAATAGTGTCATTATGTGCTGTGACTGTGTCAGAGGAAACAGTTGATGGAGTAAGAAACCAGCATCATTACCGCAGAGTCCTGCCAGGAGTGTCAAAATCACCTATTGTTGGCTACCACATTATCAAATTCTCTTTTGTGAAGTCATTGTACGAGGGCCGTTCAGAAAGTAACCTCCGATCGGTCACAGTGCGGGTAGTGGGGGGAGTAGCGACGCCATCTGTGCATTCACGCACTCAGCAGGTCAGTCGGCATCAAGCCGTGGTCGAGTGAACGTCGTACCTGCGCTAGTTTAGTGTTTGTGGCCGTTTGAAATGTGTGCTGCAATAGAAAACCCCGCCAAATGTGAAGTGCGTGCTGTTATAAGGTTTTTTTACAGCCAAAGGATATTCTGCAGCAGCTATTCATCGTGAGCTTTGTGCCGTGTACGGACCAAGAGTTATGAGTGAAGGAGTGGTCCGTGAATGGGTACGTTTATTTAAAAGTGGACGAGAAAACGTTAATGATGAAGAGAGGAGTGGTAGACCATCATTGGTGACGGACGAACTCGTTCAGACAGTTGATGCAAAAGTTCGTGAAAACCGACGTTTCACAATGTCGGAGTTGTCTACTGATTTTCCACAGATTTCTAAGACTCTCTTGTACGAGATAGTGACAGCAAGATTGGGTTACCGTAAGTTCTGTGCAAGATGGGTGCCCAAAATTCTTACCGACCACCACAAAACTCAAAGAATGGCCTCTGCATTAGACTTTCTGTCACGTTATGAGGACGAAGGTGAACCATTGTTAAACAGAATCGTGACCGGGGACGAAACCTGGATTAAGTACGTGAACCCTGAGACAAAAGAACAATCAAAGATGTGGGCACATTCAAATTCGCCTACCAAACCAATAAAAGCCCGGCAAGATTTTTCTGCCCAAAAATTGATGGCAACGGTGTTTTGGGATGCAAAAGGGGTGTTGTTGGTTGAATTCATGGAACGTGGGACGACCATTAATCAAGATGTGTACTGTGAAACACTAAAAAAATTATGACGGGCTATACAGAACAAACGCCTTGGTATGCTGACTTCCGGTATCGTTTTTTTGCACGATAACGCCCGTCCTCTTTCTGCTCGCAGAGCAACAGCCCTTCTTGAGTCCTTCAAGTGGGATGTTGTCAACCATCCACCTTACAGCCCAGATCTGGCGCCAAGCGATTATCACCTCTTCATGCATATGAAGAAATGGCTCGGGTCCCAGCGGTTTGATGACGATGAAGAGCTCAAAGATGCGGTCACAGGCTGGCTCCAGGCACAAGCGGGTGATTTTTATGCAGAAGGAATTTCAAAGCTTGTGAACAGATACGATAAGTGCCTCAATCGTTATGGAGACTATGTAGAAAAATAGTGCAAAGATGTAGTTGTAAGATGTATATATTAAAATATTTTTATTTAACTTGGTGAATTTTTTGCAATCAACCGGAGGTTACTTTCTGAACGGCCCTCGTAATAGTGCTTGGTTGAAATTTGAGTGGATTTGCTTCAACTAGATTGAACACAAGTGTTGCCAAGCAGTGTTGGTACAGCGCCCTCTAGTCTTAGCCAGTAGATGTGAGAGCCAGTTTAATGGAAGAGTAGAACTTTGTTCCCATAAAGGGAAATGAAGAAAGCAAAGAAAGAAGAAAAATATGTTTACCTTGTAAGAATTAAAGCTTTCGCAGCGAGCGTTATTAATCAAGGCTTCACGGGTGATCAGCCATGTCAAATTTAAAATCTGGAATCTACAAATTTAAATCATGGATTCTACATTGGGCGAAAGCACAATGTTTTTAAATTTGATATGGCTGATCACCCATGAAGCGTTGATTAACAATGTTTACCTTGTCCAGATTTGACTGACATGTTCATTTTAACTTCCAGCTGGGCAGCTAAATTCAGATTGACAGCAGCTACATGTTTAGTGCACACTTCAGTTCATTTTGATAACAGTAAAATTTGGAAATGTTCATTCACAGAAAAAATACACTTTTTACAAATTGCCTAGCAAGCTGTACTTTGTAATAGAGACTGCGGCAGCTTGTTTCCTAAGCCCTCATAATAACAGCCAAAACAGAGGCACTGAGAAGTTATTCTTCAAATTTTCCATAAACAGCAATGGATAAGGGAGATTTTATGGAATAGTTGTGATATTATGTGTGGATATTAAAGTGTAAAACAAATAAAGCTTGTTACAAGTGATTTGAGGAGACGATGCTTTTAGACTTGACATGAATAGGATACCATGCCCAGAGTCTGATAGTTTCCGACTGCAGCTGGATCGAGCCTACGAATAGCTCTTATACTTTTGATACAAATTGCACTTGAATGAGGAGCCACTTCAAATTAGCAGAAAGAAAACTAAAACACATTTCACATATATTCAGAACTTCTTGAAAAAAACTGCTTCAAGACTATTTGCATACTTCATTCTGATACTAATTTATTTCCCCCAATATCTAGTTCCTTTGAATACACGTAACTTTGCAATTTGACTTTGTAGATTTTTTTTTCCTTAAATTGACTGTCTAGAAAACATTTACTGCCAGTAAAATTTGTTGAATGTTATTCATTTGCACCTTATGTAATCAATCTTCCCTCAACTGATTTCAAAAGCAATGGATTTGGATTTGAGTGTACCTTTTTTATTAGTAGTTTATTGATTTTTCTCAAAACGTTGAAGAATATATTATACTCTGTGACACCCAGGCTGCTTAAGTGGAGTAATATTAGAATCTAATACTGATTGTACCATTAATGATAGGAAGTTGTTTTTCTCTTTGGTTTGTAACTGCTATGAGCTTAAATATGATTGTTGCAGAGTGGAAGAAATAAATGAACCTTTTTCTTTTATAAGCATATTTGTAACTAGGTTATTTTCAGAAAGCCTTTAACTAGATGTGTTATTGCAGGTACCAGATGGAGGATCACTCAATCTAGTCTCAAAACAATCGTCCTTCTATAATTTGTCTATCCTCCCAGAAAAGACAGATAAATCTCACAAGTATGAAACCCTCAATCTATCCAAATTCAGTTCGGCGAGTCCGCCACTGAGTCGTGCCACTTCACCGCTCAATCATGACCATGATGGAGGGTATAAGGTATGTGTCTAACCATGTTTAACTTTGTACTCAAACTATTTATGACTATTAATATAGAAGTGAGAAAGATTCACATTTTCATTTAAGGGGAAAAGAGTAAATGGGAAAACTGCTAAAAAATTACATTTTTAGCTTTTTTATGCTGCCATAGATATAGGAATTTCCTCTTTAATTTGATGTATGTTTTACTATTGTAGACATAGTATGTATATTTTAAATATATTTTTAAAAAAGGTAATGCATCTGCCATTTTGTAATGTGAATTCTAACAGAGAATTGTTAAGTTTGTACACAGATTTGTTTTGATCTTTGAGAATGAGTTGGAGTCAACTCGAAACTTTAGTCATCTTTGCACCAAGAACTTGCAATATTACTAAGATAATTGAAGTTTATAGTTTCTAATTTGTTCTTACTTTAGAATCTTGTGGCTTCACTGTTAATACCTTCAATTTCCTTAATTAAATATGCAAGTTTTTTTCTCTATTTTTGCTTTGAGTAGCTGTTTTGTAGCTTAAGTGACCCATTTCCTTAGAAACTATTGAAGACAGCTAAATTTAATTTTAGGATGATGAAAGCATCTAAGTGTTGTGTGGATCTATGGTGGTTTTATTAATGTGGTTTGTTAGTTTTAGAAAAAAATAATTGTTGATAAATTTTAATAAAAAATGGTATAATTGAGCAAAAGTTCTATCTTCCTTAATAAACAAATTTATTGGATAAATAAATCAGTGAAAGGAGGCAGTCGTCCACATTGACAGTGTGATGTCGTGACTGCTTCTACACTATAAAGGAAACATAATAAATATCTATTGCATAAGAATGCTGCTTAAATATCACACTATTTCATAGTTATATTGTATAAATGTATTTCAGGGTTCTTCATTTAAAACCTAACGGGTACACAGCATTTCTCCTATGTGTGCCACAGCCGGCTTTGCTCCTACATAAACTCTGCGCGTAAAGCATGTATAACACTCTTACCTTATAGAAGATGCTGGAAATGTCGTCCACCCTCGACTAAACAAGCATTATATCGGGAGAACACATTCAAATTCACACAATTAAGTTGGGCCACTGTAATGTTTCCGATTTCATTTCTAATATTTTGTTTTAGTTCATCCAATGTATGAGGATTTGTCTCGTAAACTTTGTCTTTCAGGTTATCTCACAAGTAAAAATCACACACTGTTAGATCGGGGAAGCAAGAGGGCCATACACCAGCACTAATCACTCTATCTTCAAGCACTTGCCTAATTTTATTCATGGACTCCTCTGCTGTATGGACAGTAGCAGAATCTTGTTGAAACTACCCATATGATTTCTCTTCTTCTGTCACTTCATGATAAAATGAGGTCAAAATGTCATTTCAGTACCTCTCTGCATTTACAGTCTGCTTGTAGAATATTGGACCAATTGTGCGTCTAGCGCTAACAGCACACCAAACTCCGACTCTCCTATCGTGAGGGATTTTTTGAACGCGATGTGGATTTTCAGAGGCCCAGTACTGACTAGCCATGTGCACGACAGCCAGTAATGGGGGAATCCGGCAAGGTCACGGGAGAGGCGAAATGCCTTGTACTCCGTTAGGTTTTAAATGAAGAACCCTGAATCAAAATTAATTGTTAGCTAAATTAATGTTACAATTGATGTATGCCATATTCCTGTACTTTGTACAATACTGATTTCATGGATGAATTGATTGATTGATTGAGTGATTGATTGATTGATTGATTGATTGATTGATTGATTGATTGATTGATTGATTGATTGATTGATTGATTGATTGATTGATTGATTGATTGAAGTTAACATTCGCAGTATAGGGCTGTTGCATTAGATGGGACATAAGCCATTTATTTATATTATTTCTATTGTTGTTGAGAAGTAGATCAGTTCATTAAAGTGAATATAAAGTAAATAAAGGAATATTTCAGGAAAGATATATTTTGAGATATATATATATATTCAAGAACCTATCTTTAACCTCTGAAATGTAAAGACATCACACAAAAGGCACTTCTTAACCTCTTGAGGGATATCGACGTGAAATCACGTCCATTTAAAATGACGGATGAGCGATATGGGCGTGTATACACGTCCTGTGCGTTTAAGCATTTAACCCTTATTTATCCCTTATCCAACTCAACTTATTATAATTTTCCCTTTATGAAACATTTTAGTAAGGTCTATATACTTTATTGGCTTACCTTAATATGTTCGTTCTGCAGTGATTTACCTCAAAACAGGGATAAACACACAAGGGTACGTACATCTCCACATTCGCGAATTCCCTTCTTGCGGCACACGAAACACTTTGGAGATGGGCGGGACTTCTTTGCTGTTGGTGGTATCCTTTTAGGATAATGTTTTCCTTGAAGTCTGAGGGGTGCAGGGGTTTTGGATTTTCAACCCCCAACGTGGTATTGTTCAATTAGGCTGCGAGCTATTTATAGTCGGAAGTCAAGGTCGGTCATTGTCCTGTGTGGGTTTAGAGAGCTGTCCAAATTACCAAACAATTGTATATGGTTATATCCAGTTGGTGCAAAAATATCTTTTTATACCACTTCTCCCTTCAGCTACAAGCAGGAAAGAATACGTATGTATTTCAACAAAGAAAGACACGGACTCTACTAAGTTACGAAACTCTTAAACTTTGCCCACACACGGCTTGTGTGTTTAAAAACACCAACAGTAAGTTTGTTGGCATAAATAAATAATAAAAGTTGCAATGTTGATCTATTCTGATGACTCAAGAGACCACGCATACAGTAGCGCTTTATTACACAGTATGCTGACGCATAAGCCACACTGTTTCTTTCCGAGAACTTGTATTAGATGCGTTCGACAGAGCAAAGTTGACTTTTCACCACAGTGAAACAAAATTGTGCCATTTCAACGTTTTGTAAATACAATTCAACTTTGCTGATGACGTACATTTATACTGCATATAACGAGTTCTATACCAGTTTTTGTTTCATTAAAATAACTTAATATTTACACAAAATACAGCTGTGTATATACGAAGCGCATTTAACAATTTAAATGCTAGCAGTTCTCAGCTCGTGGACGTTTTAAATGGCCATCGCTCAAGAGGTTAATATCCCCTCCATGAATTATGTGGTTTATTTATATCATTAGTTGCCAAAATATTATATTCATTATATTACCTATTTTCATCTTTATTAGATTCTCATAAATTGTGTTTTGAATTTGTGATGTAATCTGAGTTAAACTAATTGATTTTTCTTAAAAAAAACATTTGAGTCGAGTTGTGCTCTAGACTTGTCTGATATTATAAAATTGCAGCTATAGAATTGACATTGTCCTCTTCATGTGATCCTTAGCACGTGTTGTTCTATGTGTGTAGAATTGATAGTACATATGAATTGCAGGTGTGGCACCTGGTGAAGCATCATGACAATGACAACCAAAAGGAAGGGGAACGAGGCAATAAAATGGTGTCAGAGATTTACCTCACCAGGCTGCTTGCAACTAAGGTAAACAAGTCTTACATTCACTTATTGCTCCCCATATAATGAAACAAAGGACAGAAATAAATGAAGGCTTTCACGGCCGGAGTCATAATTAGACGAATATGCTTCCGGGCTGAGAGGCCGTGGTCCACTGGGCTCCTTCACTCTCCCAGATATTTTGCTTGCAGCTACGGCAAGCATCATCAGTGGCGATGTACAACTCTCCCAGATCTCTCGGTCGCTACTGAATTGCCGGCAGAAAGAGCGGGTTTATATGTGCTGGTAGGTACCGCCCTCCCATAACCTGATTGGTCCACCTGTTTCCTGTGATCTCCTATGATTGGTCCACAGGGTTTGGCAGTGGGTATGTTTAGCAGAGCAGGGTGCCATGTCTTGTGAAGTTTCAGAGCTTCTTCTATCTTGTTAAAGTTATCTTTATGCTTGTAAATTTTGATTGCTTCACAATATAGGCGTATGTGGTAATGGGAAGTTGTAGCGAGGATATCTGTTTCATCATAGTAGATGACATGTTCCCCAGGTGCTTCTAAGGCATGTTGGGCAACTGCTGATTTCTCCGGCTGTCCCAGGTGGCAATGTCTACGTTGTTAGCAAGAAAGAAGCAGCTCTGAAACTTCATAAAACATGGTACCCTGCTCTGCTAAACAGACCCACAGCCAAACCCTGTGGACCAATCATAGGAGATCACAGGAAACAGGTGGACCAATCAGGTTACGGGAGGGTGGTACCTACCAGCACATATAAACCCGCTCTTTCTGCCGGCAATTCAGTAGCAACTGAGAGACCTAGGAGAGTTGTACATCGCTACTGATGATGCTTGCCGTAGCTGCAAGCGAAACGTCTGGGAGAGCGAAGGAACCCAGTGGACCACAGCCTCTCAGCCCGGAAGCATATTCTTCTAAACAAAGGAGAGTTCAAATTTGGTTTCTTATAACATTTACTCCAATATAAATACTTTCCCAAGAGTTCTAAATTAGCATAGATAATACTGACACAGTTAATAAAGTGATTCAAATTTATCATCATCAGAATAATCACCATCACCACCATCATTGCCACCCTCAAGTTACCGTGAGTCGAGTTATTAGGGTTCTACAGTGCCAAAAGAATCGCCATCATCCCCTTCACCCCCATTATCATTACAACAATATCATCATCATCGTCATCGGTATTAGTATAATTATCATTATTATTATTATTATTATTATTATTATTATTATTATTATTATTATTATTATTATTATTATTATTATTATTATTATTATTATTATTATTATTATTATTATTGTTACTATTATTATTATTGTTACTATTGTTATTATTATTATTATTATTATTATTATTATTATTATTTTATTATTATTATTGTTGTTGTTGTTATTGTTATTATTATTATTATTATTATTATTATTATTATTATTATTATTATTATTATTATTATTATTATTATTATTAATTATTACTATTTTTATTACTATTCTTATTATTACTATTATTATTGTTGTTGTTGTTATTGTTGTTATTATCATTATTATTATTATTGTTGTTATTATTATTGTTAGTATTAGTGTTAGTATTAGTATTATTAAAGCAAAATACATATGTAATAATGTGTTTTTTCCAGGGTACTCTGCAAAAGTTTGTGGACGACTTATTTGAAACCATCTTCAGCACTGCTCATCGAGGGAGTGCATTGCCGTTGGCAATCAAATATATGTTTGATTTCCTTGATGACCAGGCCCTCCAACATGGAATATCTGACCCAGAGGTGGTTCATACTTGGAAAAGTAATAGGTAGGTAAATTATATATCTTGTAATTTATTACTGTTAATCGACCTGTACAGAGCATCAGGTATTGTCAAAATGTTTACAAAGATTATAAAGTCAACATCAATTTTGTACAAACATTTGTAAATGAAATGCTTCTTTAGATATATTTTTAAACAATTCTTTGAACAACATTTAATTTCAACAGGTATCTTATTATATTATGCATTGCCTACAGTATAAGAATCATTATTAACTTTCATTTTATTCGCTGATATTGTATGAAAATCCATATCTAGTATTATGTAAATGTACATCACAATTTGTCAGTATATTTTTAGAACTACTTACAATGATGATAAAATTGTTAGAATACTTTCCGTAAGAAAAATATTTGTGCAAGTTTGAATCATATGTACGTTAAACGTAGTTCTTATACATTTCTTCTGTAAAATTAAAATGCTTTTAATATGTACCTGTACAGCACCTCCCCTAACTTGCAAACAATAGCTGAAATGCACAAAAGTAAGACAATAATACATTATTTTCATTGTATGTTCATCCACATAGCTTTTCATTAGTCTGTATCTGCTTATGTAATCACATACATTGTCAGCATGTTGAAACCTAATAGAGGATGGGATACAAATAGAAATTAGCACTGGGGGAACAAATTTCTGCCATCTAGGTCAAGTATCATGACTTTTCTTCATTTACTCTTAGTTTATGAAATTCAAAGCAACAAATTAGAGTTTTTCATCTCTAATAGATCAATTCAGGTAAAATTCAATAATCAGTTATCAGATTTATTTGAACTACAGAATGGAATACCATAAGGATCAGTCTTAAGTGTTCCTCTCTTTCTTGTTGCCATAAATGAAGTGAATGAAGTAGTTCTTAAGCCTGCCTCTGGCGCACAGGACTCGGGTTCGATCTCCAGTACCAGTATGGGGATTTCATTCCTTCTGGGAGGTCTAGCACGGGGTTCACTCAGTCTTGCTAGGTCCTGGGGGGACCAGTTGAAGAGCTACTTGATGGAGAAGTAACAGGCCCAGGTCAAGAAGGCCGTATAACTGGCCGGGAGGGCTCGGGGCACTGACCACATCCCACCCTCCAGTACTGCATCCCACCATTGATGCCTGTAGTGGGCAGGGATGGGGGACGCAGCAGCTGGGTGGCAAGCCTTTGCCCTTCATGGGCTGTTGCGCTAGTGGTCTAGTTTAGTTCTTAAGCCAGCTTAAATACACATATTCGCTGATGACATCACAATATTGTGTAAAGGAAAAGAAACAGGCCCCACACAACAAATACTATAAACTCAACTTAGAAATATCCAGTCATGGACTCACAGATGTGGTTTTAAAATTTCTGCATCTAAATTTAAGTATATTGTATTCTGCAAGTCAAGGAAAATGAAGGATTTGAAGTCAGTATCTCTAGGATCTGAACTGTTAGGAAAAACCTCTATATTAAAAATCATTTGGAATGACATTTGATAAACAATGCTAATGGCTTCATTGCCAGATGCAAGGCACTAGAAAACAACAACAACAACAACAACATTTGATAAACAACTAACATGGAAACTACATGTCAATGAAGTAGGGGCAGAATGCCAATGGAAGCTCAATGTAATAAAGACTCTGTCTAGTAATAACTGGGGGCTGACAAATCTGTAATTATATCTACCCATAATGCTTTAATTCGATCCAAGTTAGACTATGGAGCCATCATTTACAATTCAGCCAAGAATAATTTCCTTAACTCGTTAAATCCTATTTATATAGTATGTTTGAGGATTGCTATTGGAGCGTATAGAACCAGTCCAGTTTTTAGTATCCTGGCGGAGAGCAACCAAGAACCATTGTATGTTAGAAGACAAAAGCTTACATATAATTATGTTGCAAAAATTTCACATACACCAGAAAATCCTGTGTATAAAAATCTTTTCTCCAATCGACTTTTTGATAGTTATATGAGAAGAGAAACATATCCTAAACCTTTGTACCATTATCTAAGTAATTACTTGAAAGAAATCAATCTAGGTCTCCCAAAAACAATTCCATGTACTACTCCAAATGAACCTCCATGGCAAATAGCTCGTCCACAGATAGATACGGCCCTGATGGATAACCAAAAAAGAGAAACTAGTGCATACGTATACAAAGCTCTCTTTAATGAAACATTGAATAGATTCAAAGACTTCAACAAGTTTTACACTGATGGGTCTCATTCAGCAAGTGGTTCAGGATGTGCAGTCATATACAATGACAACATAATCAAATACAAGTTAAATGATATCTGCTCAATCTTCTTATGTGAGGCTTTTGCAATCAGAAAGGCTGTAGAAATAATAAAAAATTCCTAATTTGTACAGACTCACGAAGTGTAATTGAAAGCATCCTAAGTCATACAAACAAAGAACCAGTAATTGAAGAAATTAAGCAGCTCTGTAATGAAATTCATGCCAACAAACAGCTTATCATTATGTGGATACCTACCTTCATGTATTGGAATTGCTGGTAATGAACTAGCTAATAAAGCAACAACACCCACGGATCACCAGGAAAAATCAGTCTCTCATATGGATCTTAAAACACATCTCAGCAGTTTAAACAAGAATTTGTGGAACACTGAATGGTTAAAATGCTGTCCCAATAAGCTTTCAGAAATCAGGAGCTCAATTTTCAACAATAACCAAATCCACCTGAAGAACAGAAAGGACCAGATAATTTATACACGATTACAAATTGGCCATTTGACATTAACACATGGACACCTCATAACCAAAAGTCAAGCTAACATGTATAACCACTGCAAAGTAACATTTACAACAAAACATATATTTGAATGCAAACCTTTAGAACCTAACAAGCAAAAGTACAAGGTTCCTTCACAACAACAGGAAGCACCAAACGACTACAGCTGTTTTTAACACTATCAAATTTATGCATGCCTCTAAGTTACCATTGTCATTGTGAATTTTGTAATAAGAAACTGCAATCTTTTCTGTATTAATATGGTCGTGCATGATCTAAGTTGTTCATGCGACCTAAAATAAATAAATTAAAAAAGAAATTAGAGTTAATGGTATTTGCCAATGAAATCTAGCAAAATGTTTGACCTTGAATTAAACAGGATGTGAGAATGTGGACAAAAATGTGTATTTGTTGCCAAGGAGCAAAAGTTAAGAAACACAGCAATAATGGTAGAGAGCCCTCTCACATCCACGCGGTCCAGTACCAATAGAGGACGTCAACATGGATTGCATGTTGTGGTGTTGTTAAATTCATCACTACTGACAGAGGTGAATAATTTCACTCACCTCACAAAAGCCTTGAGAAACTACTGCCCTCAATCCAAGGCAGCCTTAAGAACTTGACTGGCTCACTATTTTAACACTTCTGTATTAAATCACTCCAGCAGAAATGACTTATGGTATTATACATTTCTTTGATGCAACACCAAAGCCATGTGACATCCCTTGTTTGGTGTTTAATCTGAAACAACACATGGCAATCTGTCATCACTTCACCCGTCGGTCTGGGTGGCTCAGTTGGTTAGACGCTGGCCTACTGTTCCCAAGGTCGCGGGTTCAAATCCGGCCCAGGCCGATGGTTTTTAAGTGTGCTTAAAAACGACAGCTCCCTGTCAGTAGATTTACTGGCATGTAAAAGAACTCCTGCGGGACAAAATTCCGGCACACCGGCGAAGCTGATGTGATCCTGGCAATTGACAGCGTCGTTAAACAACAAAATAATTTTTAATCACTTCACCCAGAGCTTATGACTTGACATCAGACAAGATGTTCCAGGCTATCTGGAATGGAGTCAAGCCTTCAGGAAAGCACTTCACTTTCGAAAGACCTCATAGTCAGCAGACATAGACTCAAACCCACTTTCCTGCTGAACAATATAAACATTACACCTCCATCAACAGTGCAACCACTCTTCCAATCAATGCAATATACAAGTTCAATGTTGTCACTGGGGAGGGAGTCTGTGAGAACATTTCATAGGCTTTGTCATTTTGGTCACAGCCTTTTATTTAATGCTTATCTGTTGCTTGTTCTCGACTGTGTTGTTGTTATGTAGATTTTAATATGCTTGTTATTTGATTATTTTGTTAGTAAAAATACAGGACAGTCTAAAACAAATGTACAGGATTTCGTAAAATTAAGGTTTTAATGTATTTCATTTGTACAAAACTTAGAGTTTAATGACCTTTTGGAAAAGCTTTGATTACCACCACTATGCTTCACTAGACAGTAAAAAGCATTATGTTTAATCTGCATTACAATTAGGTGTACATACTTGATCAAACTTTTTACACGATGAGATATGTTTTGATACATGAAAGCAAGAGAAGGGGTGGATTAGCAACTCAAGACAGGGGCCAGAAAACTGGAAACTTTGGATAAGGTAGTAGAGTGAAACTTAGGCTTGGGATCCGGAAGATGTGGGTAAAGGGTTGAGTGGCAAACTACTACCCTAACCAAAAATCTGTTAAAGAGATATTTAGAGATTACCATTAAAACTTTAAAGAAAGCATAATTATCTCAATCCTAGTTTGCCAGATTATACTGCTTACTGAAGATCCACAAGATGGCTGACACCATGCGATCCAAAATTAACAATATAGATGCCCAGACTTTCAATCTGGCAAAATGGTTAGTGGAAGAATTTGAAAAGTTTGAATCATTAATCATAAAGAGCTCTTTGTAAAGAAAATTGAACACATTATGGTGAAAACAGAAGAGGTGATGATATCTTTTGACATTAAATCCTTATTCACAAGCATTACAACTGAAAAAATACCAGAATTAATTAAACAGTGGTGTCCAAAACTAATATTGCAGCTGAAAAAGTTGAAGGAAAAATGAAACTGACCAGTGTATGTATTGGGGTAAAACATCTTTACGTTTTAGGCTTGGCGTCTTTCTCCACTTTTAGCAAACCTATGAGCATACCTAGAAACACATGTTACTAAGCCCTTCCCAGATGTTGGCATAGGAACAGTGGCAAACACACAGCAATGCAGGAAAAATCTGCACATTTCACCATTGAAGTAGAACAAGACGGATGTCTACCATCATGAGAACTGAAACAAAGTTAGAATTCTTAATATACAGAAAAGAAACACATTTTGACAATTGTATAAAATGAAATAAGTATGACCCGTCACAGCATCAATAGTTTGGTTCACACATGCTTGAAAATACAATATGAACAGGAATACACCATGTATACACAACTACAACACAAACTACGTTGGCAAATTGAGGTACAGACACAAAGGAAATAAAAATCTCAATGAAATTACCACCTTAGATAAATTGGAAAAACCAATGGTCAAATATTGCAAATTTACACTTCATGCAAAGTACTTGTGGAAATTTGAAAAGATATTTAAAGATTTCAACATAAAACTGGCTCCTCTAAATAAATATAAAATGTGAAACTTACTGGAGCACCCTCTACATAGGAAAGTGAAATGTCCGTGAGCTTTCAGGACTTTACAATGGCAAGACAAAGAGAAATTTGGAAATGAGGATGAAAGAACACTTTAAGGTAAATGGACAAGTCTGCATTGACACATAACTTTTAGTCAGAGAATCGCACCATAAAGAAAGAAATAGAGTTGATTAAATATGCAAAGAAACCACTGGAATTACAAATTTGGGAAAACATCAAAAACCAGAACCTGCTCATAAATTTTAAAATCCTTGCTGTTGATGATGTCATCTGACTGATGGCATAACCAAGGTGTACCCAAACTGCTTCAGTGAACCATCGAACTGAAGATAGGGAACAAGTTCTCAGAAATTAGTCTTTGTTTAATGATTCATAACTGGACAAAAAGTGCTTACAAGGTTGACTCACTTTGCTCTAATTTTGATAAGATTCAGGTGTTAGCATTAATTAGAACTTAACTAGAAAAGAACGAAAGTATCAGTGGTTAAGAAAATGGTATTATGGCAAGTGATTGAAGGTGAAGTGCAGTAAGAAGGCATGTTGTGAGGTGGAGATACCGACTACAGATGCTTGATTTGGTGGTATGCCCGCAAGAGTGCGGGGATGTTATAATACTTTGAATTTGGGTATTTATAATTGCATCGGGGAATGGCAATGGAGCCATTGACATATTTGTTTTGAAATGGGCAGCAAGTAATCAAGTAGGTATACTTATATGAATAAATATAAGCTGAAAGAATGCTGAGACAGTATTTATATAATCTGGGAATAGACAGTAAAGAGAGGGGAAAACAATTGACAATATTGTAATATGGGAATAAATTTGGTAGGAAAAGTGAATGTCTGCTGAATGAATGTTTGATTGGAGCATTGTTAGCACATGACTAAATGTATTATTGTGGAGAGACAGAGAGAGAGAGAGAGAGAGAGAGCAAAGGCATGGTTACAGCAATTGTGAACTGCCCATCTTTATAACAAGTTTAATCATTTTGTTTTTTTATTTACAGCCTGCCTCTTCGGTTCTGGGTCAACTTAATAAAGAATCCAAATTTTGTATTTGATATCCACAAGTCCAATATCGTGGATTCCTGCCTTTCCGTAGTAGCACAGACTTTTATGGATTCCTGTTCAACATCAGACCACAGACTGGGTAAGTGTAAAGTGATGTGGTTGCTTTATAGTAACTTTCATGCCTTTCCGTAGTAGCACAGACTTTTATGGATTCCTGTTCAACATCAGACCACAGACTGGGTAAGTGTAAAGTGATGTGGTTGCTTTATAGTAACTTTCATGCCTTTCCGTAGTAGCACAGACGTTTATGGATTCCTGTTCAACATCAGACCACAGACTGGGTAAGTGTAAAGTGATGTGGTTGCTTTATAGTAACTTTCATGCCTTTCCGTAGTAGCACAGACTTTTATGGATTCCTGTTCAACATCAGACCACAGACTGGGTAAGTGTAAAGTGATGTGGTTGCTTTATAGTAACTTTCATGCCTTTCCGTAGTAGCACAGACTTTTATGGATTCCTGTTCAACATCAGACCACAGACTGGGTAAGTGTAAAGTGATGTGGTTGCTTTATAGTAACTTTCATGCCTTTCCGTAGTAGCACAGACTTTTATGGATTCCTGTTCAACATCCGACCACAGACTGGGTAAGTGTAAAGTGATGTGGTTGCTTTATAGTAACTTTCATGCCTTTCCGTAGTAGCACAGACGTTTATGGATTCCTGTTCAACATCAGACCACAGACTGGGTAAGTGTAAAGTGATGTGGTTGCTTTATAGTAACTTTCATGCCTTTCCGTAGTAGCACAGACTTTTATGGATTCCTGTTCAACATCAGACCACAGACTGGGTAAGTGTAAAGTGATGTGGTTGCTTTATAGTAACTTTCATGCCTTTCCGTAGTAGCACAGACTTTTATGGATTCCTGTTCAACATCAGACCACAGACTGGGTAAGTGTAAAGTGATGTGGTTGCTTTATAGTAACTTTCATGCCTTTCCGTAGTAGCACAGACTTTTATGGATTCCTGTTCAACATCAGACCACAGACTGGGTAAGTGTAAAGTGATGTGGTTGCTTTATAGTAACTTTCATGCCTTTCCGTAGTAGCACAGACTTTTATGGATTCCTGTTCAACATCAGACCACAGACTGGGTAAGTGTAAAGTGATGTGGTTGCTTTATAGTAACTTTCATGCCTTTCCGTAGTAGCACAGACTTTTATGGATTCCTGTTCAACATCAGACCACAGACTGGGTAAGTGTAAAGTGATGTGGTTGCTTTATAGTAACTTTCATGCCTTTCCGTAGTAGCACAGACTTTTATGGATTCCTGTTCAACATCAGACCACAGACTGGGTAAGTGTAAAGTGATGTGGTTGCTTTATAGTAACTTTCATGCCTTTCCGTAGTAGCACAGACTTTTATGGATTCCTGTTCAACATCAGACCACAGACTGGGTAAGTGTAAAGTGATGTGGTTGCTTTATAGTAACTTTCATGCCTTTCCGTAGTAGCACAGACTTTTATGGATTCCTGTTCAACATCAAACCACAGACTGGGTAAGTGTAAAGTGATGTGGTTGCTTTATAGTAACTTTCATGCCTTTCCGTAGTAGCACAGACTTTTATGGATTCCTGTTCAACATCAGACCACAGACTGGGTAAGTGTAAAGTGATGTGGTTGCTTTATAGTAACTTTCATGCCTTTCCGTAGTAGCACAGACTTTTATGGATTCCTGTTCAACATCAGACCACAGACTGGGTAAGTGTAAAGTGATGCGGTTGCTTTATAGTAACTTTCATGCCTGATGACTAGGAACAGCAATTTTATACTCATATAAAAGGTATTAAGACTTCATGTTGACATAAAATAAAAATTTAATGCATTTTATGTAATCTTACATTCTGGTGGAGAATGAATGAAAACCTGCAGGAATATTTTCAGGATTTAATTTCCAAAACTATTAATGGTTGCATATTTTGAAGTTTTTTCCTTCACGTAAATTAGTAAGTTACATATTAATAAACATTAAGACATGCTAAATGAAAACATCAGTGAATTTAGTATTATATGCGAGTATAATGACCTCAATTCTGAGAAGGGAATGGCTATGACCAGATGAGACTGATGTTTGTTTGCTGTTTTTAATACCAGTATAGGTAATTATGTTCGTGCTTTACAAAAATATTTAAATAAGGGAAGAAGAGTAACACAGCAGCACAATCTCTGCTTTCCCTGCTAGAGTGTGTGTCTTGTGTTCCTTGTACAGATAGTCACCCTCTAATGTGTATGTTATTCCAGAAGTGATCAGGTGCCAAGCATGTAAATACATTGTAGCAATGGTGTCCCAGTTTACATTGTCCAGCCCTTGAAATGATTGTTTATGGGGATGTGCGTCCCCTGGGATAATAACTGGATACATTTTACTTAAATTGAATGGCGCTTTAACACTGTTAACTAAGTAACTGCAAAAGTCGCCAAATACTAGCATAGACTTGGATGTCATTCCCACACAGTTTTAACCAGTCCTACATCCATCCTTTCTCCTTTACCTGGATATGAATTCCCTTTGGAGAATCTCCTTTATACAGAGCTTTTTACTTGGAAATTGAGTGTGGCAGGAGTTTGTTGCCATCTGCAGTCGTACGTAGCATCGCACGGTCTCTCAGCTCCTAGTTCCTCATTAAAACACTTGATGCTTGTTGCAGTTTGGTCTTGTTTCCAGTTAGCGATAAAAGGAAGTTTTGCTCTTATCAGAGTCTGAAATTGTATAACTTTCTCCATGTAGTCAGTTGGAAGTTCTTGTCAATGCATACTGCATACATTGAGTCGTATTGCCCTGCCTCTGAACAAGAGCTCCTTTGGTTTGTTCTAATCTCATGTGCTTTATTAAGGTGCAGCATTTCATGTGTTACAGTGTTCCTTGTTTCAACAACCTACCCTTAACACCTTTATATTGACTTCTTTCTTCTTTCCTTTCCATTAAAACATTTAGTGTATAAGTTGATCCTTCTGATTGCACCAATATTGAATCATTTTACATTGTACATTGAATTCATGAGATGCTGCTTGTGTTATTTTTGTTTGCAAACTCAATAGTATTTCATTTAGAAGAGGCTATAAAACACACCGTGCAATTAAATGATGCACATTTAAGTTGTCACACTCACAGTACGGATCAAAGATAAAGGCTGAACAGTGAAGAACGTACAAACCAAGTGGGTGGGTTGCTTTTACCGTTGTTCTTATGTGATTGGCCATAGCTTAAAGGATCCTTAATAAGGCAACATTGTCACATGTAGATTGACATAAGCAAGGAATTGATAAATTTCCCTGAATTTTTGCTTTGAATTATTAAGGAGGGTAGTATATGTGTAGGAGTCCTATAGCTGAGTAAATACAGTATTTGGAAATCAAATATGAAGATAAAATGAAAATATCTTTATAAAATATGTATGTAAAGTAAGCAAATATGCATAAAAATTTGCAAATTGCTGAAACATTATGCTTTTTAACAAAAGAGGCAAAATATGCATTATATGCAACATAAAATATTGTTTAAATTGTTGTAAATTTAGCAATTAACCCACATACCAAAATAAACATACGAGGCACATCTAGAAAGTCAGTTTCCCAATTGTGTTTCCTTTAAAACAAATGGTTTTAGCTGGCAAAATTGTGCACACGTAAGAGATGTATGGTTCCATGTGGTGGTATTAGCATGGCCGCTCGTTCCCCCACTGCCTGCCCTCTTGTCAGGTCTATGAGCTGAACATCATGAGCAAACAGAAGGTCGTCAGAGTGTCGACGATTAACAATGCCATAGGCGACCGTCCCTCGTCAATGATGATCTTGTTGAAGCACCATCACTTCACATTTATGGAGCTCAGCAGCCATTTTCCACAGAAATGGTGGTCCTTGTTGAATGAAATTATCACTAAGCACCTGCTGTTGAAGAGGTGGGTGCTGAAAAACTTGATTCCCAAGCACAAAGCGAAGCACTTAGGAGTAGCATTAACATTTCTGCAGCAGTATCGTGATGACAGTGATGAGTTCTTCGACAAGATCATTACGGGTGATGTGACATGGATTTTTTGTACTTTACCCTACAAGTCTCTGCATTGGTATCACACTGGGTCTATGGTGCACATGTTGGCATTGTGCCCATTCACTTCCTGCCCAACGCTGCGGAAATTGCAAGGTGCTTACTGCAAGCTGTGCTGCTTCATGGCAAGAATCATCCTCCATACAGTCCTGATCTTGCTTCCTTGCACCTCTGCTCGGTGTTTTGACAAGGACAAACAGCTGTCACATGCAAAAGTTGATCCCATGATATGACTAGTGGTGACTATGTCAGAAGATAGCTCAAACATTGCTCAACCTGTTGCCAATAAAGTTTTTCATGTGACAACATTTGCTTTATCTTCCTTTCATAGAAGTTTGAAAACAGTGTTGTTGTAATTAATTTAATTTAAAAGGTGAGTTAATTAATAACACTGAACAACACTTACAACAAAGTGTTGTTCAGTGTTATTAATTAACTCACCTTTTAAATTAAACATTTGCTTTGTTTGGAAAGTTACTTTGTGGATGTGCCTTGTACTTTTGATAGCAGAGTAATGTGCATTTGCATTAAAATGTTGCTACTCAACATAGGCTTTAAACTTGCTCATCCTCATTTGGTGGGCAGTGTTACTCTTAATGACAGGCTGATATGTGCATTTCACTCAAACTGAATAGCAGAAAATGTTGTTTTCTAGCGCCTTGCATCTGGCAATGAAGCCATTAGCATTCGTGCTTTCCAATACTTTTGAACTGTAGTTTCTTCTGATCTTAATTCTTCACAGGTCTTCAAGTGGTCTTCATTCATTTCTGCTGGATCGTTACACAGGGCACATATTGGTGAGGCTGAGATACCTATTCTGTAGAGATGACTTGCTAAGCAGTCGTGATTTGTCAATAGTCGGAAGGCTGCAACCGCTGTTTTCCTTGGTCTCTGGGGGATTATATCTGGATTGGAAAGTAGTGTAATCCATTTTTTATCTTTGGCATTTGTTTCTATTTCTTGTAGGTATGGATGAGAAAATTTTTTAATGATCAAGCGTTTTATTGAGGAATATGAGAAATTGAATTTAGACTTTTGTTTTATTGAATAACAGAAAATAGCTATTATATATATTGTGAGTCAAATCATTTTCAATTAAACTCAGTAATATTATTGACACATGTAAGACGGGACTATATTTCTTGCTTGTTTGACCATTTGTTGTGGTCAGAACTTTCACCTTGTGTACTACAATTGGCAATTTGTTTTACATTACTCAACTGTTCTCTCGATTCTCTGCATGTGTTCAGTATAATCACTTCACTTTATCAAGTTTCTATATATGTATGTTGTTCATTATTATTTATTTTACTGTCCCTTATGTAGGGAATATAAGTTTATTTAGAGTAACAGCACACAATTGCAACAGGATTACTGCACATAAAGCATTGAGACTTGCTCACCCTACTTGTTATCAAGGCAAGAAAAGCAAACTTTGTTTTAACTAGTGAGCTCACAGTTGACAAACATAAAACTAAGCGTTGTGCCACCCTGACTTCATACGCAGTAAGGGTAGCTCAAGGAAAAAGTGTTAAGGGTGGAGGGTCACTCCATGTGACATTATCTGCAAGAGGCTTATTCTAGCTGCCCTCAACCCCAAGGACTTATTCTAGCTGCCATCAACCCTAAGGACTTATTCTAGCTGCCATCAACCCTAAGGACTTATTCTAGCTGCCATCAACCCTAAGGACTTATTCCAGCTGCCATCAACCCCAAGGACTTATTCTAGCTGCCATCAACCCTAAGGACTTATTCTAGCTGCCATCAACCCTAAGGACTTATTCTAGCTGCCATCAACCCTAAGGACTTATTCCAGCTGCCATCAACCCCAAGGACTTATTCTAGCTGCCATCAACCCCAAGGACTTATTCTAGCTGCCATCAACCCCAAGGACTTATTCTAGCGGCCATCAACCCCAATTACTTATTCTAGCGGCCATCAACCCCAATTACTTATTCTAGCTGTCATCAACCCCAAGGACTTATTCTAGCTGCCATCAACCCCAAGGACTTATTCTAGCGGCCATCAACCCCAATTACTTATTCTAGCTGCCATCAACCCCAAGGACTTATTCTAGCTGTCATCAACCCCAAGGACTTATTCTAGCTGTCATCAACCCCAAGGACTTATTCTAGCTGCCATCAACCCCAAGGACTTATTCTAGCTGCCATCAACCCCAAGGACTTATTCTAGCTGCCATCAACCCCAAGGACTTATTCTAGCTGCCATCAACCCCAAGGACTTATTCTAGCTGTCATCAACCCCAAGGACTTATTCTAGCTGTCATCAATCCCAAGGACTTATTCTAGCTGCCATCAACCCCAAGGACTTATTCTAGCTGCCATCAACCCCAAGGACTTATTCTAGCTGTCATCAATCCCAAGGACTTATTCTAGCTGTCATCAATCCCAAGGACTTATTCTAGCTGCCATCAACCCCAAGGACTTATTCTAGCTGTCATCAATCCCAAGGACTTATTCTAGCTGCCATCAACCCCAAGGACTTATTCTAGCTGCCATCAACCCCAAGGACTTATTCTTGCTGTCATCAACCCCAAGGACTTATTCTAGCTGCCATCAACCCCAAGGACTTATTCTAGCTGTCATCAACCCCAAGGACTTATTCTAGCGGCCATCAACCCCAATTACTTATTCTAGCTGCCATCAACCCCAAGGACTTATTCTAGCTGTCATCAACCCCAAGGACTTATTCTAGCTGTCATCAACCCCAAGGACTTATTCTAGCTGCCATCAACCCCAAGGACTTATTCTAGCTGCCATCAACCCCAAGGACTTATTCTAGCTGCCATCAACCCCAAGGACTTATTCTAGCTGTCATCAATCCCAAGGACTTATTCTAGCTGCCATCAACCCCAAGGACATATTCTAGCTGTCATCAACCCCAAGGACTTATTCTAGCTGCCATCAACCCCAAGGACTTATTCTTGCTGCTTCAACAAATGCACATACCTGTCATAGTTCTAGTTGGTCATAAAATAAATGTTTCAGAACTACAGCAACACACCTGTTTTTAGTTGGTTGGAGTAAGATGTCCTTGAACAACATAATCTCTATGGATGTGCATAGATTTTAATTCTAAAGTATGAATACTTGTTAATTTTCTTTATTTAAAGAGTGATGTCAAAAACAGAACCCATGAGGCACTTGCAGTGTCATGTCACCTCTTCTGTTTTAGGGAAATTTCTTGGGTGTAAATATAATAATGGACAGACATTCCAACCACATAAAATTGTGAGAAGTTGAAAAATAATCAATAAATGTGGTTTAATTTGGAAAGCTAAATTAGACTTGTAAAGATATGTCAGTAAAACCATGGATCCTCTGATTTGTTGCTGAAGTACCTTGTCAGGTGCATTAAATACTTGGTTACCTGTCACATGACTCAGTTGCATGGGAAACCCGGTCGAGTTTTGTGCCAACACATGCATTTACTAATAAGGTAACATTTGTTTTACAGGTAAGGACTCCCCTAGCTCTAAGTTGCTTTATGCTAAGGACATTCCAGTGTACAAAGAATGGGTTGAACGTTACTATTCAGATATCAAAATGATGCCTGCTATCTCCGACCAAGACATGAATGCCATGTTGGCTGAAGAATCACGGGTAAGATATTCCATCAATTCATTGTGTTACTTTTATTATTTGTGAAAACTGATAAACTAGCATTTGCTAGGAGACTATGTTATCAACAGAGATGGGTCAAATAATGTGTGTTTGATAAAACGTAGAAGTGAATTTTCTTATGAAACTAAAACTGCTTTTCTAGATTATTACTCAAAGTAATTAGGTGTGTGTTATTCAATATAAGTTGCAATTAATGAAAAAAGTACATAAAAAATAATTAGAGTACTGCTGCTTTACACAGGTTTAATACAATCGTCAATATTTCTTTTTTTCATTGAATTATCCTCACAGTCATACACTGCTTGATGATTATACAGGTTGGAAGTTAGCACTTTGACCATACACTACACAGTGATTATACAGGTTGGAAGTTAGCACTTTGACCATACACTACACAGTGATTATACAGGTTGGAAGTTAGCACTTTGACCATACACTACACAGTGGTTATACAGGTTGGAAGTTAGCACTTTGACCATACACTACACAGTGATTATACAGGTTGGAAGTTAGCACTTTGGCCATACACTACACAGTGATTATACAGGTTGGAAGTTAGCACTTTCGCCATACACTACACAGTGATTATACAGGTTGGAAGTTAGCGCTTTGACCATACGCTACACAGTGATTATACAGGTTGGAAGTTAGTGCTTTGACCATACACTACACAGTGATTATACAGGTTCGAAGTTAGTGCTTTGACCATGCACTACACAGTGATTATACAGGTTGGAAGTTAGTGCTTTGACCATACACTACACAGTGATTATACAGGTTGGAAGTTAGCACTTTGACCATACACTACACAGTGATTATACAGGTTGGAAGTTAGTGCTTTGACCATACACTACACAGTGATTATACAGGTTGGAAGTTCGCACTTTGACCATACACTACACACTGATTATACAGGTTGGAAGTTAGCACTTTGACCATACACTACACAGTGATTATACAGGTTGGAAGTTAGCACTTTGACCATACACTACACAATGATTATACAGGTTGGAAGTTAGCACTTTGACCATGCACTACCCAGTGATTATACAGGTTGGAAGTTAGTGCTTTGACCATACACTACCCTGTGATTATACAGGTTGGAAGTTAGTGCTGTGACCATACACTACACAGTGATTATACAGGTTGGAAGTTAGTGCTTTGACCATACACTACACAGTGATTATACAGGTTGGAAGTTCGCACTTTGACCATACACTACACACTGATTATACAGGTTGGAAGTTAGCACTTTGACCATACACTACACAGTGATTATACAGGTTGGAAGTTAGCACTTTGACCATACACTACACAATGATTATACAGGTTGGAAGTTAGCACTTTGACCATGCACTACCCAGTGATTATACAGGTTGGAAGTTAGTGCTTTGACCATACACTACCCTGTGATTATACAGGTTGGAAGTTAGTGCTGTGACCATACACTACACAGTGATTATACAGGTTGGAAGTTAGTGCTTTGACCATACACTACACAGTGATTATACAGGTTGGAAGTTAGTGCTTTGACCATACACTACACAGTGATTATACAGGTTGGAAGTTAGCACTTTGACCATACACTACACAGTGATTATACAGGTTGGAAGTTAGCGCTTTGACCATACACTACACAGTGATTATACAGGTTGGAAGTTAGCGCTTTGACCATACACTACACAGTGATTATACAGGTTGGAAGTTAGCACTTTGACCATACACTACACAGTGATTATACAGGTTGGAAGTTAGTGCTTTGACCATACACTACACAGTGATTATACAGGTTGGAAGTTAGCACTTTGACCATACACTACACAGTGATTATACAGGTTGGAAGTTAGTGCTTTGACCATACACTACACAGTGATTATACAGGTTGGAAGTTAGCACTTTGACCATACACTACACAGTGATTATACAGGTTGGAAGTTAGCACTTTGACCATACACTACACAGTGATTATACAGGTTGGAAGTTAGCGCTTTGACCATACACTACACAGTGATTATACAGGTTGGAAGTTAGCGCTTTGACCATACACTACACAGTGATTATACAGGTTGGAAGTTAGCACTTTGACCATACACTACACAGTGATTATACAGGTTGGAAGTTAGTGCTTTGACCATACACTACACAGTGATTATACAGGTTGGTAGTTAGCACTTTGACCATACACTACACAGTGATTATACAGGTTGGAAGTTAGTGCTTTTACCATACACTACACAGTGATTATACAGGTTGGAAGTTAGTGCTTTGACCATACACTACACAGTGATTATACAGGTTGGAAGTTAGCGCTTTGACCATACACTACACAGTGATTATACAGGTTGGAAGTTAGCACTTTGACCATACACTACACAGTGATTATACAGGTTGGAAGTTAGCACTTTGACCATACACTACACAGTGATTATACAGGTTGGAAGTTAGTGCTTTGACCATACACTACACAGTGATTATACAGGTTGGAAGTTAGCGCTTTGACCATACACTACACAGTGATTATACAGGTTGGAAGTTAGTGCTTTGACCATACACTACACAGTGATTATACAGGTTGGAAGTTAGTGCTTTGACCATACACTACACAGTGATTATACTGGTTGGAAGTTAGCACTTTGACCATACACTACACAGTGATTATACAGGTTGGAAGTTAGCACTTTGACCATACACTACACAGTGATTATACAGGTTGGAAGTTAGTGCTTTGACCATACACTACACAGTGATTATACAGGTTGGAAGTTTGCGCTTTGACCATACACTACACAGTGATTATACAGGTTGGAAGTTAGTGCTTTGACCATACACTACACAGTGATTATACAGGTTGGAAGTTAGTGCTTTGACCATACGCTACAGAGTGATTATACAGGTTGGTAGTTAGTGCTTTGACCATACACTTCACAGTGATTATACATGTTGGAAGTTAGCGCTTTGACCATACGCTACACAGTGATTATACAGGTTGGTAGTTAGTGCTTTGACCATACACTACACAGTGATTATACAGGTTGGAAGTTAGCGCTTTGACCATACACTACCCAGTGATTATACAGGTTGGAAGTTAACACTTTGAGCATACACTACACAGTGATTATACAGGATGGAAGTTAGCACTTTGACCATACACTATACAGTGATTATACAGGTTGGAAGTTAGCGCTTTGACCATACACTACACAGTGATTATACAGGTTGGAAGTTAGTGCTTTGACCATACACTACACAGTGATTATACAGGTTGGCAGTTCGCACTTTGACCATACACTACACACTGATTATACAGGTTGGAAGTTAGCACTTTCACCATACACTACACAGTGATTATACAGGTTGGAAGTTCGCACTTTGACCATGCACTACACACTGATTATACAGGTTGGAAGTTAGCGCTTTGACCATACACTACACAGTGATTATACAGGTTGGAAGTTAGCACTTTGACCATACACTACACAGTGATTATACAGGTTGGAAGTTAACACTTTGAGCATACACTACACAGTGATTATACAGGATGGAAGTTAGCACTTTGACCATACACTATACAGTGATTATACAGGTTGGAAGTTAGCGCTTTGACCATACACTACACAGTGATTATACAGGTTGGAAGTTAGTGCTTTGACCATACACTACACAGTGATTATACAGGTTGGCAGTTCGCACTTTGACCATACACTACACACTGATTATACAGGTTGGAAGTTAGCACTTTCACCATACACTACACAGTGATTATACAGGTTGGAAGTTCGCACTTTGACCATGCACTACACACTGATTATACAGGTTGGAAGTTAGCGCTTTGACCATACACTACACAGTGATTATACAGGTTGGAAGTTAGCACTTTGACCATACACTACACAGTGATTATACAGGTTGGAAGTTAGTGCTTTGACCATACACTACACAGTGATTATACAGGTTGGAAGTTAGTGCTTTGACCATACACTACACAGTGATTATACAGGTTGGAAGTTAGCGCTTTGACCATACACTATACAGTGATTATACAGGTTGGAAGTTAGCACTTTGACCATACACTACACAGTGATTATACAGGTTGGAAGTTAGTGCTTGACCATACACTACACAGTGATTATACAGGTTGGAAGTTAGCACTTTGACCATACACTACACAGTGATTATACAGGTTGGAAGTTAGTGCTTTGACCATACACTACACAGTGATTATACAGGTTGGAAGTTAGTGCTTTGACCATACACTACACAGTGATTATACAGGTTGGAAGTTAGTGCTTTGACCATACACTGCACAGTGATTATACAGGTTGGAAGTTAGTGCTTTGACCATACACTATACAGTGATTATACAGGTTGGAAGTTAGTGCTTTGACCATACACTATACAGTGATTATACAGGTTGGAAGTTAGTGCTTTGACCATACACTACACAGTGATTATACAGGTTGGAAGTTAGTGCTTTGACCATACACTACACAGTGATTATACAGGTTGGAAGTTAGTGCTTTGACCATACACTACACAGTGGTTATACAGGTTCGAAGTTAGCACTTTGACCATACACTACACAGTGATTATACAGGTTGGAAGTTAGCGCTTTGACCATACACTACACAGTGATTATACAGGTTGGAAGTTAGCACTTTGACCATACACTACACAGTGATTATACAGGTTGGAAGTTAGTGCTTTGACCATACACTACACAGTGATTATACAGGTTGGAAGTTAGCACTTTGACCATACACTACACAGGGATTATACAGGTTGGAAGTTAGCGCTTTCACCATACACTACACAGTGATTATACAGGTTGGAAGTTAGCGCTTTGACCATACACTACACAGTGGTTATACAGGTTGGAAGTTAGCGCTTTGACCATACACTACACAGTGATTATACAGGTTGGAAGTTAGCGCTTTGACCATACACTACACAGTGATTATACAGGTTGGAAGTTAGTGCTTTGGCCATACACTACACAGTGATTATACAGGTTGGAAGTTAGCGCTTTGGCCATACACTACACAGTGATTATACAGGTTGGAAGTTAGCACTTTGACCATACACTACACAGTGATTATACAGGTTAGAAGTTAGTGCTTTGACCATACACTACACAGTGATTATACAGTTTGGAAGTTAGTGCTTTGACCATACACTACACAGTGATTATACAGGTTGGAAGTTAGCGCTTTGACCATACACTACACAGTGATTATACAGGTTGGAGGTTAGCACTTTGACCATACACTACACAGTGATTATACAGGTTGGAAGTTAGTGCTTTGACCATACACTATCCAGTGATTATACAGGTTGGAAGTTAGTGCTTTGACCATACACTATACAGTGATTATACAGGTTGGAAGTTAGTGCTTTGACCATACACTACACAGTGATTATACAGGTTGGAAGTTAGCACTTTGACCATACACTATACAGTGATTATACAGGTTGGAAGTTAGTGCTTTGACCATACACTACACAGTGATTATACAGGTTGGAAGTTAGTGCTTTGGCCATACACTATACAGTGATTATACAGGTTGGAAGTTAGCACTTTGACCATACACTACACTGTGATTATACAGGTTGGAAGTTAGCACTTTGACCATACATCTACACAGTGATTATACAGGTTGGAAGTTAGTGCTTTGACCATACACTACACAGTGATTATACAGGTTGGAAGTTAGTGCTTTGACCATACACTACACAGTGATTATACAGGTTGGAAGTTAGTGCTTTGACCATACACTACACAGTGATTATACAGGTTGGAAGTTAGTGCTTTGACCATACACTACACAGTGATTATACAGGTTGGAAGTTAGTGCTTTGACCATACTCTACACAATGATTATACAGGTTGGAAGTTAGTGCTTTGACCATTCACTACACAGTGATTATACAGGTTGGAAGTTAGCACTTTGACCATACACTACACAGTGATTATACAGGTTGGAAGTTAGTGCTTTGACCATACACTACACAGTGATTATACAGGTTGGAAGTTAGTGCTTTGACCATACTCTACACAATGATTATACAGGTTGGAAGTTAGTGCTTTGACCATACACTACACAGTGATTATACAGGTTGGAAGTTAGCACTTTGACCATACACTACACAGTGATTATACAGGTTGGAAGTTAGCGCTTTGACCATACACTACACAGTGATTATACAGGTTGGAAGTTAGTGCTTTGACCATACACTACACAGTGATTATACAGGTTGGAAGTTAGTGCTTTGACCATACACTACACAGTGATTATACAGGTTGGAAGTTAACACTTTGACCATACACTACACAGTGATTATACAGGTTGGAAGTTTGCGCTTTGACCATACACTACACAATGGTTATACAGGTTGGAAGTTAGTGCTTTGACCATACACTACACAGTGGTTATACAGGTTGGAAGTTAGCACTTTGACCATTCACTACACAGTGATTATACAGGTTGGAAGTTAGCGCTTTGACCATACACTACACAGTGATTATACAGGTTGGAAGTTAGCACTTTGACCATACACTACACAGTGATTATACAGGTTGGAAGTTAGCGCTTTGACCATACACTACACAGTGGTTATACAGGTTGGAAGTTAGTGCTTTGACTATACACTACACAGTGATTATACAGGATGGAAGTTAGTGCTTTGACCATACACTACACAGTGATTATACAGGTTGGAAGTTAGTGCTTTGACCATACACTACACAGTGATTATACAGGTTGGAAGTCAGCGGTTTGGGCGTATACTAACACAGTGATTATACAGTGTTGAATTTACATATATATGTCCAATACAATCAGTGTCAATAAAGAACCATTTTGTAGAAAAAAAAATACTTGGTGTCAAGTATTTGGAGCCATCTGTCTTCTTGAGTAATGAATATAAATGGTCTATTATTTCACTAACTGTCTTGCATACATTGTGTGAACAATGCTGTAATGCATTTCTACCTTAATTTATATAAATTTAGTCACAATGTAATTTCAACATGAAGTTGCCAAATCTCTGTTAGAAATTAAACTTTGAATGACATTTTAACATAAATTGTGACTAAATTCATGTTCATGTTGTGTTTCAATGTGTGTTTAATAGTTTGTGAAATAATGAACCATCTTTATCCATTCATCCGGAAGCTAGATGGCTTCAAATATTTGACACAAATTATCATTTTTTGCTGTGAAATGGTTCCTGATTGACAATAATTGTGTTGTGCATATTTGTTACACTCATGTAGAATCCCTGGTTGATTATGGCCGAAGCAGGTCCTTCCACCCGCTATATACTAATCACAGAAATGCTGACACCATTTAAGATTTGTAATTATAGGAATTGTGTATTTTCTAGAGTTTGAATAGCCTCATGCACGCATTGAATATTTAGGCTTAATTCTTTATCAGTATTATCAGATACAGATTCAGGAAGAATGACCATTATGTTAACATATGTATGACTGCTGCATTTTGCTCAGACAGCAAGAATACAATATACAGGAACTACACATATTATACCTTAATGTAACATAAAGGTAATGTGTGATACATTAATGGGAAAACATATTACCAACAAATGTATAATTGAGTACCTAAGTGAGGCTCAACAATATGTAATTGTTACTTTATTGCTAAAACTTTTGTTTTTGCCCTTTACAGCTACATACAACAGAATTCAACACCAATTGTGCTCTCCATGAGCTTTACACCTATGCAATGAAGTACAATGAACAATTGACTGTCACTTTAGAAGAAGATGAATTCTCTCAGAAGCAAAGACTGGCCTACAAATTGGAGCAAGTCCACAACATAATGGCTGCAGAGTCGAATCCGTGATGGCGGTCCGCCGGACCTGACGCGAATCCAACGTTCGAGGTCCGGTGTTAGAAGAGTGCAACAACTGTGTGAATGTTTGCGTGTGCATGTGACTGCAGCTTCACAGGCAGGGAGGACACTTGAGATATCCATCCAAAACCGAGCAAGGCGTGCACAAGTTCCCCATAACAGTTTGTTCTTTGCTCAACGATTGGCAGTGGAGCATGCCCTGGCTGGGGAAATGTGGAGCTGGTGTGAACCGAGGAACGACCTGCGTGAACTCTTCTCCAATTCGTTCATAAATTTTGATGCAATTTTACAGTTGCTTGGTTTTCTTCTGCGCAGTGATTTCATGCCATTCTGTTTTGTTTCTTTCAAAGTGTATGTTGATAATTTTAAATGTCTTCCATGTTCCCTTCTTGCACCGAGTTTCCATGCCAAATCAGCACAGGATGCTTGTATCCTCGGATCCATTGAATATCCCATTTGCTGCTCGGACTTGCCATTCAACTAGTGTAGCCGTGTGTCTGTTTTAGATGTCAGTGTGAGGCTGTTTTTGTTTCAAGTAAAGATGCACATGCGTACTGCACACTATCTCAGTGGTACTTTAAGTGTGTTGGTGTGGCGTGGCGTGGCGTGAGGATAATCTAACCGGTAACCATTTTTAAATGAGGACCAAGCAATCACTTCTCCATGCAATTTTCCCGACCTGTCGTTGTGAGCGGCCGGATTGCTCACATCGATGGTTTTCGTCCCGTTTGATTTACATCGACCCCCGATGCGTCAAGTCGATGGAGATCTAACGAAATGGTGTGCAACAACTCAGGAAAATTCTGTCATGAGTTTCCAATGAGCCACACTAAAATTGAAGAGAACATTTCTTAAGACTGGATCTTGTTTGAATATAGTACATCAAGGATATCATATTGCCAAGGGAGGCCATCTTGTTCTCTGCAATGTGACATGGCAATGAAATGTTACAGACTATGTTTGATCCTTAGTAATTGTTCAAAAAACTTGAATGTTTCGCCTTTCTAAATCCTTGGAACAATGCTGGTCTCCCTTTTACATTCAGATTATTATTGTTTTATTGTTCACCTGAATGGATATATGCTCAGTGTTTTGTCACTTTAATGGAAATCAGTTTTTCATGCACTTGTTTTCTTTTTATTGATTTTTCATGAGCTTCCTTTCCAACCCAAGTTCCTTCACAAATGTATCCAATGTATGTTTTAAATATTTGATTGCAATATAACAATTGAAGAAAGCTATGTTGTAAAACTAATTAACAAAAAGGCAGAAATAAGCTTATGACTAGGTGAGCTGAAAGAAAAGAGAAGACAAGAGAGCAGTACTGTTATTGTACCAATCTGTATTGTCATAACATAACAATAGGAGTGTTGCTGCCCCTTTGGATGTTTGTGATGCTGCAGTAGTGCAAGCTTCTTCCTCTATCACACAACTCTTGGCTACAACATGTTCAATATGGAAATAGATGATAGTTTTGAAACATTAAAATTCCTTCATGCAGTTTGTTACTTAGTTAATGGCTTGAAGTTATAATAATGATAATGATAATAATAGTAACAACAACAACAACAACAAGAACAACAACAACAACAATAATAATAATAATAATAATAATAATAATAATAATAATAATAATAATAATAATAATAATAATAATAATAATAATAGTCATAATAAACAATGCTAATAGTAATAATAAACCATGATAATAGTAATGATGATAATAATAATAATAGTGATAATGCTAATAATAATAGTAATAATAAATGATGATAATGATAATTTATTGGGCATGCTTGTGTTTGGTTCAAGAATGGAACAAATCGGAGGCAATTTGTGCACAGGAAGTGATACACATTTGGTCATCACAGTAAATCAAACTTTCTCTGAATATATTTAAGAATTGGAATGCTAAACAAATGCCTATATCAATTTTAAAAAATTGACACTTTCATCCAAAGGCATTTGAGAATTTTCTGTAAAATATGGTCTATTTGCAGACACTGTGAGTAAAATCCCAGGGGTTGGCAACACGGAACAATAACAGCCACCTTATCCATTATTATGAAATAATTTCTGCCATACACACTGATATGCGATCAGTAAAATTTGTGGAGAGAGAGAGAGCGAGCTATAAAAGCATTATTCTAGCTCAATTTTAAAGATGTGACATCAATCCTGTTTTAGCAGTGATGATTAATTGAAAGATGCGTGCCTGTCTTCATTAACACTAGAACACTATATTTTCCTGCAAAGCAGTTGACCTTTTCATATATATCCTTGTTTCTCTATAAAAGGCAGGCACTTTATGCAAGTATTTCTTGCTGTTGAAGTTCCCATTGAATGCAGGGAGGAACAAACACAGTAGCTGTATAGCTGTAGCAGTGAAAGAATAAGGAAGGGAAACAAAGAGACATTTTATGGCTGAGAAGAAGAAGAAGAAGAAGAAGAAGAAGAAGAAGAAGAAGAAGTTGAAGAAGAAGTTGAAGAAGAAGTTGAAGAAGAAGTTGAAGAAGAAGTTGAAGAAGAAGTTGAAGAAGAAGTTGAAGAAGAAGTTGAAGAAGAAGTTGAAGAAGAAGTTGAAGAAGAAGTTGAAGAAGAAGAAGAAGAAGGCGGTGGCGGGTGAAGGTGAAGGTGAAGAAGTAGTAAAATATAAGGGATGTTTTTAAAATAGGGTCCAATATGCAATTAAATATGAACCACTACACATGCTGGATAATTAATTTATTTCACTTTGATACCTTAAGCTTACTTTTTACACAGTTTTCACAATCATTTAAACTCTTCTTGTAGTATAGAATACATTTCCAATAGAAGTTTGCTGCCAGTTCATATAATCATGGCAGAAGAAAATGTATTATGGTTCCAGGGGGATTGAAAATGGTGACCTTCATCACAATCCAGAAAACAATTGCCTAAACCGATGGCTCATTATTTCTATCCTTGAAGAACATGGGTGAAGAGATTAATCAGAACTCATTTTCAATACAGAATATTTTAACTCTGAAAACAGGTACACGTTTCCTAAATGGACTGGTATAGAAGCCTATCACAAGCTTCTAGAAAACTTACCCTAGGCTAAGGCATTGCTATCCGCTAGAAAGGTAGCATAAGGTTTAAAATAAACAATCAATAATATTTAGTACTTCATACTTCATTGCTGAGTAGACTTTGCTTTAAAAATACACCTTGTATTATAAGTGATGCTCTATGGGTTTTGTACAGTTAAATGAATTGTTTAAAACAGTATTCTAACTGGGTACCTATCTTGCATGCAGAAGGTACTGTATGAATGTAGCTGCTGCGGAATGTATACAAGAAATCTTGCTACACAAATGTAACAAAAAAGAAACTCTTAGGTTGAATATTTGCAATACCATCTCCATCTTTATTTCTAAAAAACTGAACAAATAGGGAAACATGAGAAGTAAAGAGCGAGTTGAGTTGTTATAGACATAGGTGCTAGTTGATGTCACTTATTTTATCGAGAGAGAAAAAACTGGTGTTAAAAGCAACTGACTGGATTTGTAGTTGGCCTGAAATTGCATTGGGAAGTGCTCACAGTCTGTTTATCTGGACAATAACTTGGCTGTATATCAGCATTATTTTCACAGTAGTTATGAGTGGTACATTCAATTTATTTCAATTAACCAACCAGCACTCAAACAAAATGCAAATGCAGGAATATAGAAATAACCACTTAACCTTATGGATCCAAGGATTTTGTCAATCTATGCTCAATTGTTTCATGTTTCACAATAACCTGAGAACAGTTGGTTCCAATACACATCAGTGACCATATGGATAAAGCAGAAAGTCAATTTTAGACTTTAATTTGTTTTTAACTTACTAGTGATGTGTTTTCACCTTCCAACTTAGCAGATTAGCCAATGTCAAATTTTGATGATGTAGATATTTTCTAAATGTGGAAGTTATTTATTCTTTTCTGTAAATTTATACTAGCTTTCGCTGTTGTTTGTAGGTTTTGCTGTTGTCTCTGAGGCAGTAGACATTTCTGACTTGCACCATGTTCCTTTACCCTATGGCTGTTTCATGTGACAGCCGTCTTCGAGGATTTGTGCAGTAAAGCATCTAGAATGCCTGGCCATTCCTGGGACCTTGTTGTTAATTGTAATACATGTCACTATGATTGTGGTTATTGTGAAGTTTTATAGATGTTCAATACAAGAGTGCTATTGGTCAAATAGCATGTTAACATTGATAATGTGAAAAATTCACACATTTTTTACATCTGAAGCACCATCACACCAAATAAAACTATGAAATTTTGAATGTTGTTAACGCAGAGCAGTGTGATGGAAGTTTCACTGGATTATTTGAACATCTATTTGCAACTCAGATCCTAATGCTAGTTCTTATACACTCCATTTGAGAACTCGCCTACCTCAAGCATGTTTTCTGGTTTCAAACATTTCTGGAGACAACATATCTGGATTCTTTATCTTTCTTTTCTTGTTTTTAAAAGAAGTTAAAGCCTGGTTTAGGAAGACAATTTAAATTAACCCAATCACGTCGTATTTTAATCCCTTGGCGACTAACCCAGAAATCATATTTAAATTTCCTAACTGTGAGGGTGGTAACAGCTTAATGCTTAAAAAAATCATTTAAAATCAACCATTAAATATTTTTTGGTGAAAATTTGCATGCACAATATTAAAAGCATAAACTCACCAATGCTGTTGTCCTAATACTGATGTGTGTGAAAGAAACTGGAAATCAATGTGAATCTCTCCCTATGAAAAATTGGGGTGCCAAGGCATTGGTTTTTGCTACAGTAAAATTGAATATGCAATTGTCTCAAGCGAGACATCAAAATAACTAAAGCAATACAGGCCCTGATTTCATCTGTCATAGTGTTAAACCATTTTTCATTGTCTTTCAACACTTTTTCTCTCAGGATTGTTCAACTGCATCATTACATAAACATTCATTTTGTCACATATTTTGTCAAACAAAGATTCTGTGTATTCTGAAAAAATTAAAAGTACAGACAGCATCTCTGATGCATGCTTATTCAGTAAGTCTTTTCAAGCGCTCCTATTTGCATTAAAAGAATACAGAATGGATTGTTGTCAGTTTCAGTTCAATTCTAGTCACATTGATTTTTCTGCGTTGTAGTGTGAATATGTTTCGAAGGGCTTAGTGCATCATCATTGGCTTCATAATTATTTTCTTTGCTGCTTTCTACACTAGATTCATTATCACTAGGGCTAGAAAGTTCATGCATTTGCATGTTTTTTCACAGGGGTTAAAAATGTATGCTTTTGCATTATGTATACGAATTATGGAATTTTCAGTTATTTGGACATGATTTTACGGTGCATATAACTGCATATTTTCTTGATTTTGATAAATGCATAATATTTCAGTATTATAGCCCTTATATTGCATATTTTAATGAATTTTATTGTTTTATTATTTTTTTCCATCTGTATAATAGTTTTCATATTTGGTGTACAAAAATCTATAGTTACTCTACCATTTTATGCAGCTAAAAGATTAGTCAACTCTGAATTCAAAAAAATTATTGCAAAATATTACTATGAAAAATCAAAGAATAAAAGATGGGAACTACCAAACATTCAAACAGTAATTCCTGAGTATCCTCGAAAAACAGCAGTTGCAACCTTCAGGTTGATTACAGGACATGATTGTCTGGCAAAGCATTTAAACAGAATTGGAATATATTCTTCACCACTCTGTCCTCTATGTGATCTGCAAGAGGAAATGGATCGAGACCACCTTCAAATATGCCCGACCACTTCTAGTGCCCCATCCATCAGTGAAAAATATTGGAGAGCAAGAGGATTAATGACTTCATTGTCAGAAATCCAGCATTAGCTAACAACAACATATTTGTAGTATTTCTCTCTTTCAAAAATTAGATTAGAGAATCTACTAGTGCAGTTGAATGGAATTGAATTGAATACTAGAGCATATGCATGTTGGGCTGCCCATGAACTTGGGCCCTGACTCTTCTGTCATTGGACAAGCCCTCTGAGCTTCTTTACATTTGACCTGTGCTATTTATCATTCAGCTACAATTTATTAGCCTTACTCAAACCTGTCATTTGTCTTTTAATTCACTTATTTTCACCAAATTCTCTTATACTTTCCTTTTCCTAAGCGCATTACTATTTTAAACAACCCATTTTAATGTAAAATTTAATTTCCCCCTCGTACTTATGTTTCATGATCGTTTACTAATAATTTCTTACACCTCACTTCGCTTTTACTTATAATACTTACTTGGCTTTACCCCTAAACTTTTGTTTCCCTCCCTCCTTGCAACCCTGAACCATTTCACTTAATGTTTTTCTCCTCCATGTCACGCAGCACTGATCACCATCTTCCCCTCCTTTTTTTTTTGGCTTTCTATATATTAACACTGACTCAGGGGTCTCCGTCTAGGGGATATGTGAATAGAGTTACTGGTGTTTTGCTCCTCACTGTAACTTTTCTATCTGACCTTACCTTGGTCATCTCTTGTTCTCTTCCGACCCCGATGCTTTTGGGGTTCCCCAGGGCTAGGGAGTCTTTATTTTTCCAACCTCTCCATTTCTCTACAAATTCTTAACCCCTAACATACTGACCTGTCATGGCATGTAATACGTCCTCTGATTGGTGATCATAGGATATGGTCGGTGAATTTATTTTGATAATTCTCCCGGTCAGGTTGGTGAGACCCGTAAACCAACGACAGGTGTGGTCCTCCAGACATTCTGGAGGTTGTAAGAGAGCAATGTGACCGCCAAAACATAAAAATATGGTGCTCTCTAAAAAGTGGTTACTATTACTGCTATTGCTCTCTTCAATATCATCAGTGAAAAATATTGGAGAGCAAGAGGATTAATGACTTCATTGTCAGAAATCCAGCATTAGCTAACAACATGGTGATGCAAGGTGGCAAGAACTAATGCTGAGTCATGTTGTCATGCAGTGAATCCCCTGTTTCCTTTCATTATATGTATGTGGGTAGAGAATAATCAGTGTGTTATCTGAGAGGTTTATATTAACAAAGATAAACTGCAGGTCAACGTTAAAGCAGCACGATTATAGCAACGCTTCCCTGCCAACCAGTAGTTGTGTCGTGGTCTTCAAACATAACAGTGTTGTGAACTGGTTCTGCCAAATTAAATTAGGCGTATAAAATGTTAAAAAGCTCTTCAAATGCCGAAAATAAAACCAACTACGAGTGCTAGATTGATTAATTTGCAGAAAGAGTTTTCTGGTGATTTAATATTTACAGATAACAGGGTACTGTTTTGTGGAGCGTGTGAGAAAAATGTAGGGAGTGAGAAAAGATTTCAAATAGTTCAGCACATAAATACAGCAAAACATAAAGAGAATTTAATCAGAAAACTCGCAAACAAAGAACCTGTTCAAAAACAGCTAGTAGAGTGTTCAGGAAGTAGGGTTACTGAATTTTCCTATGACTTGTGCCAAGCATTTTTGGCTAAATTTTATCAATATTTCTATTTAAACCTAAAGGATTATTTGATTCTGTTTGATGAAGAAAAAATTGATATTCCCTTGTTCAAAATTAATAATCCGACATTTAAAAACTTTCTTGCCAAGTACACTCGACAACATGTACCTGAAGAAAGTGCACTGCGTAAGACTTATGTAGGACATTGTTACAATAACGTATTGTCAAATATACAAAATGAATTAGCGGATCAGTTTGTGTGGTCTGTTGATGAAACCCCTGATTCTGAGCGCCATTCTGTTGCTAATATAATCATGGGTGCTTTAAATAATGAAAAAAAGACTACACCTTATTTTCTTAATGTGTGCGAATTGTCTGCAACTGACAATGTAACTGTGACCCAGTTTGTGATGGACTCTTTGAAATTACTATGGCCATGTGGAATCAAATACGACCGGCTACTTTTATTTGTTACTGATGCAGGTCTTTACAAGGTAAAATCAGGACAAACTCTGAAAGGTATTTTTCCTAACTTAATTCATATAACTTGTTTGGCACACGCTCTTCATCGGATTTCTGAGACAATACATGATTCTTTCCCATTGGTAGATAGATTTGTGTCCAGTACAAAGAGAATGTTTCGTTAAATCTCCTAAAAGAGTTAAGTTGTTTAGATCAATAGGACCTAACATCCAACTTCCTCCTGCACCAGTGTTAACTCGATGGGGAACATGGGTCGATTATGCTGAGCACATAGAAATAGTCAAAGAGGTTGTTAATTCATTGGACTCAAAAGATGCTTCATCAATAGAAACTGTGCAAAATATTCTATCAGGCACTGAGTTAAAAGAGGATCTTAGTTTCGTATCTGCCCATTTTTCTTTCTTACCAACAGTCATAACGGCATTGGAAGCTGTATGATCTCCTTTGCATGAATCACTTACTGTCTTTGTAAAAACAATATGTGTTCTAAGTTTGGCTCTTGGTAGTGTAGGACAAAAAGTGAAAGAGAAAGTGAATTATGTAATTTGAAAAAATTCTGGTTATAAACAGATGTGCGATATTCGAGACATCCTCGAAAGACAACCATCTGTCACACCAAGAGACTTGACTCTCTCTGTGAAGCAGATAACATCATTGAAATACGCCCCGATAACATCTTGTGACGTGGAGAGAAGTTTTTCACATTACAAAAGTGTTTTGCGAGGCAACAGACAATGTGTTACAGTTTGAAAATCTGTGCAAAGTGTTGGTTGTGAACTGCAATTTAGCAGTTAATACTAGCAGCAGGACCACTTTGCTTCAACCTCTAAGGAATAAGGTAACTTTATTTATTATTTATGCTAACTCGTTCAATCTACTGCAAAGGGACATTAATTGTTTTAATTAAATAGTGCATATTTATTTCTTGGCATATTTTCAGGTTTTTAAGAGCATATTTGCATGCATATTTCAGTGTTTTTTAGGTCATAAACTTCCGAGCCCTAATTATCACTGTCACTAGAACCTTCTTCAGAGCTCCTCCTCCTCTTCTTCTTCTTCTTCTTCTTCTTCTTCTTCTTCTTCTTCTTCTTCTTCTTCTTCTTCTTCTTCTTCTTCTTCTTCCTCTTCTTCTTCCTCTTCTTCTTCTTCTTCTTCTTCTTCCTCTTCCTCCTCTTCTTCCTCTTCTTCTTCCATATTCAGAAAAATCACCAGTGTCATTGTCATTCTCTAAAACACTTTGTATCAGTTTTATCAAATCCTCTTTGTCACCCACACAGATTATTTTTGCAGCCATGATGGCTATTGAGATGAGTGAAATAATGCTAACATAAAATTGTTTTTCCTTGGTTGAAACAATTTTTATGTTGTGCTGAGCAGAATTACAAGCACCACATGTCAGCACTTCATTGCAGATGTATACAAATGATATTTTTGAGAAGGAACCTAAACTATACAGAATTATATGAACCAAAGCTGCACGTGAGCCCTGGTCACCAAATGATGTGAATGGGTTAATGTCTTATTAACTTTGAATAGAAAAGTTTAATTAAAACAAAAAGAGCGAGATGGTTGATATGCAGGAGTATAGGGTCAGTGTACCTTGCAAGCACCTTGATCATTTCACTGGCATGCCAAGAACATGAAACAAAGGATATTGTTAAATTATGGCATGAGGCAGTAAACATGATGACAGCGATATACAGGGACATCATTAACAGGTAGGAATGTACATAAGTGCCATGCATTTTTTCATACTGGCCCACTCATGCACCAGTTACCAGTCTTGCAAACTGCCAACTGCACTGTAAACCAGGTAAGGCCCCAATTTGTTGAGTAGTATATATGACAATATTCTTTAATGGAAAATATGTTGCCTTTAGCCTGCATTTTCAGCAATACTGGAGCAAGATCATTTGACAACTTGGAATGTCAGGGCAACTCTGCACAAGAGAGTGAGATCAATGCCATGCCACGGGACAATCTCACTGTGGAAACAAATTATTGTCCACTTTTAATCCAAACAGATGTAGTATGACCTTCCAGCAGAGATTTAATGTTTCCAATATTTCCACCAGAAGAAATTCCCTAAATCTTCATCTCTAACATTTTACGCCAAAATTTCTATATTTTCAACTGTCCTTATTTCCCAAAATTTCTGTTGTCCAGATTTTAAGAGTATCTCCCAATAGGAAATATATTCTATTTAAATTATAAAGCAACTGTCTACCATACTAAAGAACTGCAACAGAGGTACTCTTGTTCTGTCTACACATGAATCAGAAGGAAAGGGAAAAATAGTACTTTCTTTTACTGTTTCTAAGATTATATCTGGGTTGGAAAGTAGTGTAATCCATTTTTTAGAAACAAATGCCAAAGATAAAAAATGGATTACACTACTTTCCAACCCAGATATAATCCCCCAGAGACCAAGGAAAACAGCGGTTGCAGCCTTCCGACTATTGACAAATCACGACTGCTTAGCAAGTCATCTCTACAGAATAGGTATCTCAGCCTCACCAATATGTGTCCTGTGTAACGATCCAGCAGAAATGAACGAAGACCTGTGAAGCATTAAGATCAGAAGAAACTACAGTTCAAAAGTATTGGAAAGCACGAATGCTAATGGCTTCATTGCCAGATGCAAGGCACTAGAAAACAACAACAACATTTCATCACTATGAACAGTTGGGATTCTTTGTTGCTTTTGCCTCCAAAAGCAGTATAAAAATTAAAGTTGCAATGAACATAATCACATAGTTGCTTTGTAAAACTGATGTTACAGTTTCACTTATGTAAACACAAATTTTGTGCATAGTCAAATTCTGAGATGATACCATATCCCCTTTTCCTGATATTTTCTTTATCTTCCGTCTAAGATCCTAAACTATCAGTAGTTTTGAAGATTAAAATTGCAACTGTATTTTTAATTTGTGACAAGATGTTGCCAGTGCTAACATGGCTTACTTGTCCTGTATATCATGCTCAGTGTCTTCCACATACAACACCACAATAGACAAACTAAAAAAGAAGAAAGATCTAATATGGACGCAATGACAACAACGGACTGAAGACAAGCAGGCTACGAACTCAGACATCTAGTGACAAGAATGACAACACACGAGTTCCATCATAAAATTTGCAATACCAAGAAACACCATGAACTAAATCCCCAGTGTATTTGTGAGCTGTGCACGAAATTCTGCGACCGCTACCATGTCATAATGTGTCAGAAGAGAACAGTATCCTTAACAGCTTACTTAAAAAATTACTGAACAATGACTCAGTGAAGTTAACTTTACATCATGCACATTGTGCACTTTTCCTACCATTATTATATCAGTGTCTTCACTGTCACTCAATGACCTAGTTCACCTTTGACTTCCATTTTCTTGCACTGTGATGAAATAAGCAGCACGACGTTAACCTCTTCTTCTGCAGGGACAAACTCAAGATGTCTTACTCCTTGCATTAACAGTATTCACAAGTCGCCATTCATGACAACAAACTCACTCGGAGAGAGCTTTTCTCATCATAACAGAAACCCACTCACTAATGTGCAACAACACTCATTTGTATAGCTGTTGGAAATTTCCACACAGTTCCAGAACATTCTAGATAGTGAAACTTCTAGAAGATTCTGGTTCCACAAAACTGCTTTTACGGTGTCTAGGACATCATAATAAGTAAATACAAGATACAACAATAATATATGACCAAACTTTGAGACACATTCCTCACATGATACATGGACATGGATCCAGAAATGCTTTATTTCCATGTTACAACTCACTCTCCACAACCCTTTGTAGTACATTAATCACAGGAAACAAACTGTCAGTTTTTATTTATGGATGCTCTTTATGATGTTCCATTTTATATTGAATGTGAAAGACCACTTGAGTTTTGCTCAAATTTGGATTTGGTTTAAGGGCGCTCAACTTCTAGGTCATCAGCGAGTTTTGCTCAAAGGCCTCCTTATCAGGCTTAAGGTTCTTTTATGTGCCACACAATCAGAACCACTGGATTTCAACCCATGACCTCGAGAACCAGAGGCTAGGTTCTTACCTGGAGATCATGGAGGATGATGGGAAACACAGAAACAGAACACACCAGAATGTATGCAATAGCCCTTTCCGTGCCAAGGCCCACCACCCAGCTGCTGCATCCCCACAGGAGTGGGGTGCAGTACTGGAAGGGTGGGATGTGGTCAGCATCCTGGTCCCTCTCGGCAGTATATGCAACCAGGGAGACCACTACTCAGTTGGCCAGGTCCTCCAGCAGGCGAAAATCTTCATGCTGGTATCAGGAATTTAACCCAGGTTTCCCCCATGGTAACCAGCACTGCTACCACCATGCTAAGGAGAGAACCTATCATATCACATCAAATTCTCTTTTACGTGAAATGTTCAAAATGGGAATGCATTGAAACAGCATCAAACCTCTGTCACATTGAATCCCAGATGAACTTATTTATCCCTGGATCTTTCCATAATATGGACACATTGTGCCAATACACAAGGGATTTGGTCTATCCATTTGTCATGGAGTATTATATCTATAAGCTGAAATGAGGAGGTCCATAGTGCTTGCAGTACATGTTCCATTGAACTGGTAAAGGCACATCTTCAATCAGAAAGAATCATAAGTTTGCCCATTGAGCCTAGATGAAAGAACAAGAGACCCTAAAAAGGTTACCAACAATGCTGACCCAAACATTGCCAGAAAATCGTCATTAATGACATGTTTCAACAGTTATATTTCAGCCCATACGTGCTGATTATGAAAATTTACAATTTGATCATGTTGAAACAATGACTCATCCATGAAAAAGCACAATTGCAATAGAATCATTATTAGCACATTGTTGAATAAACCATTTGCACAAGCTGTAACAGGAGGTTCTCAGCTGACATTACAGTTGTTATCAACTTGATCAAGTATTGCTTCCTCCCCCAGTTGCTATACTAGTAGCAGGTTTAAGAATTTCCCACGAGACTATCAATTGCTTAAACATTTTTTTCTTGAAATCTCTCCCAATAGAAATGTTGAGCAGCTCAGTCATACCATACACTAATCTATATATCAATTGAGCATTTGTGTACTTGTATTGCACTGTAACAGAAACCAAGTCTGTGATGAACACTAGTGAACAGTTACATGTTCAACTGAGCAAGATGGCTTTGTAATAACATGTGAGGCTTGCATTTGGGAGGTCATGGCTCCGATCCCTGTGGCCAGTCTACCTGACCTATGGTTTTTTCAGGGGTTTTCCCAGGTTACAAGGTGAAAGGTGGGTGGGTTACTTTCATCCCCTGAGTTTCCTCTCCCTCCATTTCATTCATCCTTTCATCTGTTTGGTCTGTTTCAAGATAGAAAATGTGAGTGAGAGTTGAGGTGCAGCATAGTGGAGATGAAGTACTCTGGACCATGTCCCCACCACAGCCTTTGAGCCATGGTGGCACTGTGCAAACCAGCAGGGAACCGGTGTACTTGCTGGTGTTGGGGAGTATGTAGAGAGCCCTACTGTCCTGTGGTCTGGCTACCCTCTGTCTCCTCTCGCCTCACCCCTCATCCCAGGTCACAGGCACAAAAGATCTCAAAGACTGAAGTCCCGATGTCCCCCACTACACATTATCAAGTGTGATGCTATGTGTATAGTAAGGCAACGTCATTCAAAGGGAACACAAAGCACTGGCAGTGAACCTGAGTTCATATGTGAACTAGACAGCATTTTGAACATTTCATGCAAGAAAGAATTTGATATGTACAGGTACGTTCTGTTTCCATAATTGGAGTTATAACATGGACCCATATGAAGACATATACATGCATATGCACTCTTGCTGGGAAAAGAGGGTAGAGTAATAGACATTAAGTATTTATATTCTGTACTTACAATGATATGGTGAATAAAGGTCACTGTGGCCATGTCTCAAAGTGATGATGAGGTATTAGTCACCACTGTCTTTGTAATGGCCAACTTGCCAGACGTATCTGTTCAAGAATGAATGCTGTGCATACATTATCAGAGGCTTTCTTTATGGAAGAGCTGAAAAGCTTTATATTTCGGACAATTCTCTCATGATTCAGGGACTATACAAGCAGACTGACTTGTGCAGTGAAGCTAGTTGTGACTTGTGAGATAGAGCCTAGTAAACAACTGCAAGTTGCAAGGTTACCCAGTGTGAATTGCAATAAGTATGACTGAACAAGAGGTATTTATTAATTAAGAAGAAATAAAGTGACAATAATAATTGGACTTGTCTATTGTTGTACTGGTGTCAGGAGCAAGATTCAAAAGTCCCATTGGAGGCAATGCCGCAAAAGATATTGGCCAAGATGCAGCAGATAACAAATGAAATCTGGGCTGGACAAGATGGAAGCGAAATAACAACAAACTCCATAATAGAAGTACTGAAGATGGAAATGAAAGGTGTAAAGGAAGAAATGAAGACAGAAATAATGGGTATGTAGTGTCCGAGATGAGAATGGAGCCATCAACCAAGATTAACGAGCAACTTGGCCGGGTGATAAAAGATGTCTCTATAGAAAGAAATGCTTTAATGTCCTGGAGGACGTTGGGAACTGCTTGGCGTCCTCGAACGCCAGAGTGGAATAAATGCTTGCCGGAAAAATTAAGAACTTGAAGGTCGGGGGCTCCACGACGTGGCACAATGTCCGCGCGCATCAAGCCACACAAATACAACGGTATGTGGACCTTTGAAATCTTCCATCGCCAATTCGCCACTGTCACCGCCCACAACCGAATGCATCTGTGCATCTCCCACAGAGGAAGAAGCTGCACAGCTGATAGCTAACGGGCGATAGAAGTACTGATCACGATTACCACCTTGACGGCGTCAGAGACTTTTGAGAGGCTCTCGAAAACCGGTTAAGAAACCATCGTCTGGCCGTAGGAGTTCGCGCTGGCCATTGAACAATTGATGAACAAGGCTCTGATGAGCCTCTACTCCTTCGTCGACGGAGTGCATGACGTCGAGATACGTCAGCGTCTGATGCTCGGCGACTACAAGTCCATCCACGAGGCGATGACGATCGCGCTAATCATGGAGGTGCCAAGGTAACAGCTGCTCCGATATCTAAGACAGGAGTATCCAATATGACGGAAAGAAGAACGCCAACGGAGATCTTCCAATGGTGAGTACTGGGGTGCGGCCAACCAGGACATTTGGTGAAGCACTGTCCACAACCGGCTGGCGAACAGACGGAAAGCGAGCGAGTGCCGGAAGAGACACGTGACGAGGAGCACGCCAGGGCCTGCGCGCCTTGTACAAGAAGATGGACGAAAGCCTCATCGTGGATGTATGGGTACAATACATCCACGATGAGGCTTATGGCCGCACCGACCGAGTGTTCCACCACATCGACACCGGAGACGTCCGGCAACCTCTAAGGCATGCTCCTCTGGTAAAGCAGGTAGAGGTACGAGACATGCTGCCAGACATGAGATCCAGGGAATCATCAAAGAGTCCGACAGCCCTTGATGCACCCCTGTAGTCCTGGTAAAGAGGAACGGCGAACTTCGCTTCTTCGTGGATTACCGGAAGCTGAGCGTTGTCACCTGAAAGGATTGCTTTCCCTTATCCCGGATTGACGACGCCCTGCACATTCTTGCTGGTGCTTAGTGATTCTCGATTTTGGACTTGAAATCAAGGTACTGACAAGTTGCTCTAGATACCAGAGACAAGGACAAGACGCATTCTCGACGAGCCAAGGGCTTTGGCAGTTCATAATTATTTTGCCCTATGGCTTCCGCAACGCACCAGCCATCTTCCAACACCTAATGGAGTCGGTGACGGGGGTTGAATTAGATGCCTGTCAGGCGCGGCTCCTCAGGGTAGGCAGGGTAGGCATTGCCTACCCTACCGCAATACATCAACAAATAATGTTCTGCATTTTATCATTTGAACCTCATTTTCCCTAAATTGTAGTTCAAGAAAAGTTTTCTCGGTTATAATGACCAGCGCATGGTCAAATCCTATAATCTCAATTCCGATTCATCAAAACTGCGCTGAGTGTTTGAAACGCGCGGCAGAAATGAGACGCATGGAACCTGGGTAGTGGAGAGCCGGATAGTTTAACCTGTGCCGGCCCGGCCCCCTTACCTCAGTACGAGGCCCTTGAACAAGGATAAGGAAATATTCCGTCTGTATACGCACTCCGAGTATGCGTAGACGCCTCTGCCAGCACTCAGAACACTTGCCTGCCCGAATCCGAATTTATGCGACTTTTTCCGAACAGCCATACTCCACGAATGAAGATCTCAGAGATTCGAATCGTTTCGTTATCACTCTGTGTAATACCAGCGTATTGTATGGTACTAACAGTATGGCCGACTTAATTAGTGAACTATTACAAAGTCCGCTTTCGCGGCGCACTGACAATGAAAAGAGAAGTGTTTTAGCTATTTAAGACATGCTATAGTCAGACAATTTTTCAATTTCTTCATTCATTTTAGTTTTGGCCGTAATTCGTGTATAAGTCACACTCATTCACTCTGCACTTATTAAACAACCAAACAATATATTGTTTGCGTTATCCGCAGTGGCTTCGCCCCCCTTTATTTCTTATAAACGGGGTTCTACTGTATTATTATCATCATTATTATTGTTATTATTGTTGTTACACTTTGCCTACTCTAAAATTTTGACTGCGAGCCGCCACTGATGCCTGTCTGCTATACCTGGCTGACATCGTGACGGGAAGCACCTTTGAGGATCATCTGGAGAAACTGAGCAAGGTTAATACGGAGACCATAGGCAGCCAATCTGAAGCTGACCGCGAAAAAGTACCAGCTCTTCTGCAACGAGGTTCCTATGTGGGCCACATGGTCTGACCAACAGGGGTGTCCACGGATCCGGAGAAGATTCAGGCTGTGATGGTTTGGGCTCGCCCGGAGGATAAATGAAAGGTGCTGACTTCTGGATCTGTGCAGCTACTACCGCGGCTCGCCAAAGGCTTCTCCAGCATCGGAGACCCCCTCACTCGTCTAAGGGAACAACACCGGCCTTATATGTGAACGGAAGAGGCCGATGGTGCGTTCCAGGCGCTTAAGTCAGCACTCTGCAATGTGCCTGTTTTAGGATTCCCACAACTGGGTGGCGATTTCATCGTGGACACTGACGGCGGTGACAGTGGGTGTGGAGGCGTACTATCCTAGATCCAAGACGCTCTCCGCCACCGAAAAGAACTCCTGGGTTACCCGGCGTAAACTCCTGGTAGTAGTGAAAACACTGAAACATTTCCATAGGTATGGTCGGCCATTCGACCTTAGGGCTGACCTCTCTGCCTCACTTGGCTGTTGAGCTTCAAGAACCTAGAAGGAAGGAACCACTCCAATGCAGATGCCTTGCCGAGAAGACCTTGCCCTGAGGAGTGCGGAAACTGCAATATGATGGAGAAGGAGCATGCTGCAGCTGTCTGTGTGGTTTCCGCAGTGCCTGAGAGTGGATGGGTAGTGCAGGCCTGGGAAGGGAGCAACTGGGGACGTCCACTTATGGTCACTCCTCCGAGAAGTGGAAGCAGAAAGTAGTTTGATCTGTGAACACATCGCATCCAGAAGTGGCGAGTATAAGTCCTACTGGGTCCAATGGGACTTGCTGAGGATCAAGAGCTGTGTGTAGTATTGGATTTGGGAGTCACTGGATGGTAATACCCAAAGCTTTTGCTTCTTCGGAGTAAAGTCATGGAAGTCCCACAAAAAGTGCAGGCAAGTTCCTCAGGAGGGCATCTTGGATCCAGCTGCATGATCGACAAGCTGCGACTGAGGTAGTGCTGGTTGAGGCTACGGGCGGATGCTAAGAGGAGGTGCCGCTAATGCCATGTGTGTGCAGCAAGTCACGACCCGCAGACTAGGAGTCAGGGTTGCATGCAGCAGTATAATGTGGGAGCACCCTTCGAGTGCATCGCCATCGATATTGCTGGACCAGTTCCTGTCTCCCACAAGGGCTACCAATATCTACTGGTGGCCATGAACTACTTCACCAAGTGGCCAGAGGTGTACGTGGCCCCTAACCAGGTGGCTAATATGATTGCACATTGCTTCATGGAAGAACTGTTCTGCCGCTTTGGAGTGCTGCAGGAACTATGCAGTGACCAAGACAGAAATTGCAGGTCGAATCTAATGAGAGAAATGCTAAAGTGACTTGGAGTATACAAGATGTGCACGACACCTCTTCACCTACAGTCAGATGGCATGGTCGAGCAGTAGATTATGAGTCTTGAAGAACATGTCAGGAAGGTGACCAACCAATAGAGAGACTGGGATGTTAGGGTGCCACTTTTCTTGCTGGCCTACTATTCATCTACCCACGACATCAGTGGGATGACACCAGGTAGTTTGGTCTACAGCAGTGTTGCCTCCTCCGTGCGACTTGATGTTTAGGAGCTCTCCTGGGCCAGGACAGCCAGCAGTTGATTACATGGGGCACTTCATGAAGCAAATTTATGATGCGCATGAGATGCCCCATCAGCATATGCAGGTAGTGAGCGACCAGTTGAAGACTCGATACGGCCTACAAGCCAACAGTCCAGGGTTCCAGCAGGGTGATTTGGTGTGACTGTGTCACCCTATCCCCGCTGAACCAAACTTGAATAATCATGGCAAGGATCCTACTGTATGGTGAAGATGATCAACGATGTATTGTACCACATCAAGAGACTGTTCCAAGGAATGATAGTTGTACACTCAGGTCGTTTGCCACACTACAACAGCATTAGTCGGGATGACCAGCCCTGAGGAGGGAGTGTGACAGCAGTTGCAAGCCTTCCCATAGGGGGTTAGGAGCGTTTTGTTATTTGTCAATGGCAGATGCCACAATGCATCAGTTCAAGGACAATCGCTGCTACATATGTTTCTGCAGATTTCCATTGGCAAGTGCCAGAAACTTCACCTTTCAGAGAACTCTCCAGTGATACAGGGATTATATAAGCAGGTCGACATGAGTCAATGAGTTGAGTTGTGTGACACAGCAGTGTCAAGGACAGTAAACAGCTGTGAGTTGCAAATTAATTATGATTCATATGACAGAACAGTTGAGTGCTAATTAAACAAGGAAACGACATCATCAAAAGTAGCTGCAATTTTCATTCATTACAATACTTTCTGCTAATTGTTATGTTGGTATGGACTACCTTATGAACAGTTCTGTAAACAGCACATCAAGCATCTCTTGTTTTAGAAGTACACTGGTGTAAAAAAAAAATGCAACACCATCAAGGATTGCTTAAATTTAATAGAGAGTTAAGTGAGCGGTAGTATGTCATGATAGTATCATATGATAACAAAATCAGCACAAATGACATAGACATGTCATAAGGCGGTATGTCACAATAGTTGCATCAATATTTGGTGTAACCCCCTCGGGCAGCAACACAGGCATGTATTCATGCAGGCAGATGATCGTACAGGTGACGAATGGCACCCTGTGATACACTGGTCCAAGCATCTTGCATCTGTTGTCGCAGTTCGGCAATGGTTGTGGCTGGCCGTGGAGGCCCAGTCACTTTCTTTCCCATCATGTACCATACATGTTCAATGGGAGAGAGATCAGCAGACCGTGTTGGCCAGGGCAGTTGTTGTATACCATACAGAACACATTGCATTGCTGCAGCTGTATGGGGACGTGCATTATCCTGTTGAAACAGCACATCACCTTCCTGTTGAAGAAATGACAGTAACACAGAATTAATTACCTACTGGATGTAGTTGGCACTGGTTTCATGTCCCTGCACAAACACCAAAGGCGAGCACGAGTTGTGATGGCATCCCACACCATGATACCAGGAGTTGGGCCTTTGTGTCATGGGCGAATGCACTATGGACGAGTTCGCTCACCAGCTCTACGCCGTACGTGTATACGACATCACTTGCATACAGGCAGAACCTACTCTCATCACTGAAGACAACAGAGTGCCATTCCATTGTCCAATGAGGCCTTTCTCGACACCAGAGGAGACGTGCATGACGGTGTTGTGGTGTAAGAGGTACCTTGGCTAGGGGCACACATGATTTGAGTCCTGCTGCAGCAAGATGGTTTCCAATAGCCCAAATACTGATGCTCCAGGTGCTACCTGAGCCCGTATTGCCTCCCTGGATGCTGCTTGGGCACTCACTGATGCCTGTACAATGCGTTGATCCAGACGTGCGTCTGTAGAACGTGGCCGCCCAGAAGCTGGTCTATGGGAGTGGGAATGTTCCACAGACCATTGCTGAAAACACCGACACACCACCGTACATTGCGCCCAAGATGTGTAGCAATTTGCCGACAGGTCCATCCAGCTTCGCAGAGGCCAACAATTCGACCCTGTTCAAATGGCGGTAGCTGTGAGACAGGAGCATGTGCACATTGTCGTGGCATCGCTACACCCTAGAGTGTCGTTTGACACCACCATTCAACTGTTAGGGTACCACAGTGACTGCCTACACCATGGACACTAAAGGCATAGAGACACTGCTGTGCAGTGCCATCTATTGTCCACCGACCTTGATACATCGATCACTAGTTCTGTAAACTCTCAATATCCACATACTATACCCATGTGTTGATAAACACAGTCCTTATTGGTGTTGCATTTTTTTTCCGCCAGTGTATTTACTGATATTCCTTCAACGTATAATTTAGCCAGTTTTATACATACATTTTCATGCTAACCTTTGTAAGCTCAATGCTGCTCTGAAAACCTTAGATGGCAATACTGTTTATTAGAATACAAGAAATTAATAATACATTTTCCCATTAATTCCTTCAGCAGGATTGAAATTTTCATTGCTGTCCTCCCAAAGACAAGATATATTAGCTATCACTGTACGGCTAGACTGAGAACAACAATATTCAGCTAAGAGTGAAGATGAAGGTTTACATGTGCAGTGAGTTGAAGTTTTCTTATTTTTGTCTTGCTCATATGCTGCTTGAACATTTAATAATCTTCTTTCATCCACATGACACATCCTGCAGCTACTTTTTGGAGCTTGCTTCTTCCAGTGGTCTGCAGCATACATATAATCCTAGAAACATTATCAAAGCATTAGAATAACAATGATTGGTAGTGCTGATGACGATGGTGGCGGTGATGGTAGTGGTGGTGGTAATGGTGATGATGGTGGTAGTGGTGGTGATGACGATGGTAATGGTGATGGTGGTGGTGATGGTAGTGGTGGTGATGGTGATGGTGATGGTAGTGGTGGTGGTGCTGGTGGTGGTAATGGTAGTGGTGGTGGTAATGGTGGTGGCAATGGTAGTGATGGTGGTACTGGTGGTGATGGTGATGGTGGTAGTGATGCTGGTGGTTGTGGTGATGGTAGTGGTGGTGATGGTGGTGGTGATGGTGGTAATGGTGGTGATGATGATAGTGGTGCTGATGGTGATGGTAGTGGTGGTGGTGGTGATGATAGTGGTGGTGGTAATGGTAATGGTAGTGGAGGTGGTAATGGTGGTGATGGTGGTAGTGGTGGTGATGGTGATAATGGTGGTAGTGGTGGTAGTGGTGGTGGTAATGGTGGTGGTGGTAGTGGTGGTGGTAATGGTGGTGATGGTGGTAGTGGTGGTGATGGTAGTGGTGGTGGTACTGATGATGGTAGTGGTGGTGATAGTGGTGGTGATGGTAATGGTGGTGGTGGTTGTGGTGATGGTGATGGTGGTGGTGGTTGTGGTGATGGTGATGGTTGTGGTGATGGTGATGGTAGTAGTGGTTGTGGTGATGGTGATGGTGATGGTAGTGGTGGTTGTGATGGTAATGGTGGTGGTGGTTGTGGTGATGGTAGTGGTGGTGGTGGTTATGGTAGTGTTTGTGGTGGTGGTGATGGTAATGGTGATGGTAGTGGTGGTGGTGGTGGTGGTTATGGTAGTGGTGGTAATGGTGGTGATGGTGATGGTAGTGATGGTGGTAATGGTGGTGGTGGTGCTGATGGTGATAGTGGTGGTGATGGTGATGGTAGTGGTGGTGGTAGTTATGGTAGTGGTTGTGGTGGTGGTGATGGTGGTAGTGATGCTGGTGGTTGTGGTGATGTTGATGCTGATAGTGGTGGTAATAAATATTTTGTTGTTTAACGACGCTGTCAATTGCCAGGATTACATCAGCGTCGCCAGTGTGCCGGAATTTTGTCCCGCAGGAGTTCTTCTACATGCCAGTAAATCTACTGACATGAAGCTGTCGTTTTTAAGCACACTTAAAAACCATCGGCCTGGACCGGATTTGAACCCGCGACCTTGGGAGCAGTAGACCAGCGTCTAACCAACTGAGACAACCCAGACCGACGTGATAGTGGTGGTGGTGATGTTAGTGGTGGTGGTGATGGTAGTGGTGGTGGTGGTAATGGTGATGGTGATAGTGGTGGTGATCCTGGTGGTGGTTATGGTGGTTGTAGTGGTGGTGATGGTGATAGTGGTGGTGGCGGCAGCTGTGGTAGTGGTGGTGTTGATGGTGGTGGTTATGGTAGTGGTAGTGATGGTGATGGTAGTGATGATGGCGGTGGTTATGGTAGTGATGGTGGTCGTTATGGTGGTCGTAGTGGTGGTGATGGTGATAGTGATGGTGGCGGCGGCGGCTGTGGTGGTGGTGATGGTGGTTGTAGTGGTGGTGATGGTGATAGTGGTGGTGGTGGCGGCGGCGGCTGTGGTGGTGTTGATGGTGGTGGTGGCGGCGGCTGTGGTGATGGTGGTGATGGTGGTGGCGGCTGTGGTGGTGGTGGCTGTAGTGGTGGTAATGGTGGTGGTGGCGGCGGCGGCTGTGGTGGTGGTGATGGTGGTGGTGTTGATAGTGGTTGTAATGGTGGTGGTAGTGGTGGTGGTGGTGGCGGCGGCTGTGGTGGTGGTGATGGTAGTGGAAGTGGTGGTGTTGATAGTGGTTGTAGTGGTGGTGGTAGTGGTGGTGATGGTAATAGTGGTGGTGGTGATGGTGGTTGTAGTGGTGGTGATGGTGATAGTGGTGGTTGTGGCGGCGGCTGTGGTGGTGGTGATGGTGGTTGTAGTGGTGGTGATGGTGATAGTGGTGGTGGTGGCGGCGGCGGCTGTGGTGGTGGTGATAGTAGTGGTAGTGGTGGTGGTGTTGATGGTGGTGGTGGCGGCGGCTGTGGTGATGGTGGTGATGGTGTTGATGGTAGTGGTGGCGGCTGTGGTGGTGGTGGCTGTAGTGGTGGTGATGGTGGTGGTGGTGGCGGCGGCGGCTGTGGTGGTGGTGTTGATGGTGGTTGTAATGGTGGTGGTGGTGGTAGTGGTGGTGATGTTGGTGGTGGTGGTGGCTGTGGTGGTGGTGGCTGCAGTGGTGGTGATGGTGGTGGTGATGGCGGCGGCGGCTGTGGTGGTGGTGATGGTAGTGGAAGTGGTGGTGTTGATAGTGGTTGTAGTGGTGGTGGTAGTGGTGGTGATGTTGGTGGTGGCGGCGGCTGTAGTGGTGGTGGTGGCGGCGGCGGTGTGGCAGTGGTGGTAGTGGTGGCGGCTGTGGTGGTGGTGACGGTGGTTGTAGTGGTGGTGATGGTGATAGTGGTGGTGGTAGCGGCGGCGGCGGCTGTGGTGGTGGTGATGGTAGTGGTGTTGGTGGTGGTGGCGGCGGCTGTGGTGATGGTGTTGATGGTGGTGGTGGCGGCTGTAGTGGTGGTGATGGTGGTGGTGGTGGCGGCGGCGGCTGTGGTGGTGGTGGTGATGGTGGTGGTGGTGTTGATGGTGGTTGTAATGGTGGTGGTAGTGGTGGTGATGGTGGTGGTGGCGGCTGTGGTGGTGGTGGTGATGGTGGTGGTGGTGTTGATGGTGGTGATGGTGGTGGTGGCTGTAGTGGTGGTGATGGTGGTGGTGGTGGCGGCGGCTGTGGTGGTGGTGATGGTAGTGGAAGTGGTGGTGTTGATAGTGGTTGTAGTGGTGGTGGTAGTGGTGGTGATGTTGGTGGTGGCGGCGGCTGTAGTGGTGGTGGTGGCGGCGGCGGTGTGGCAGTGGTGGTAGTGGTGGCGGCTATGGTGGTGGTGACGGTGGTTGTAGTGGTGGTGATGGTGATAGTGGTGGTGGTAGCGGCGGCGGCTGTGGTGGTGGTGATGGTAGTGGTAGTGGTGGTGGTGTTGGTGGTGGTGGCGGCGGCTGTGGTGATGGTGTTGATGGTGGTGGTGGCGGCTGTGGTGGTGGCTGTAGTGGTGGTGATGGTGGTGGTGGTGGCGGCGGCGGCGGCTGTGGTGGTGGTGGTGATGATGGTGGTGGTGGTGTTGATGGTGGTTGTAATGGTGGTGGTAGTGGTGGTGATGGTGGTGGTGGCGGCTGTAGTGGTGGTGATGGTGGTGGTGGTGGCGGCGGCGGCTGTGGTGGTGGTGGTGATGGTAGTGGAAGTGATGGTGATAGTGGTTGTAGTGGTGGTGGTAGTGGTGGTGATGGTGGTGGCGGCGGCTGTAGTGGTGGTGGTGGCGGCGGTGTGGCAGTGGTGGTGGTGGCGGCGGTGGTGGCTGCGGTGGTGGTGATGGTTGTGGTATTGGTGGTAGTGTTGATGGTGGTTGTAGTGGTGGTGATGGTGATAGTGGTGGTGGTGGCGGCGGCGGCGGTGGTGGTGGTGGCGGCGGTGGTGGCAGTGGTGGTGGTGGTTGTAGTGGTGGTTGTAGCGGTGGTGATGGTGATAGTGGTGGTGGCGGCGGTGGTGGCGGTGGTGGCAGTGGTAGTGGTGGTGGTGGTGATGGTAGTGGTGGTGGTGATGGTGATAGTGGTGGTGGCGGCGGCGGTGTTGGTGGTGATGGTAGTGGAAGTGGTGGTGTTGATAGTGGTGGTAGTGGTAGTGGTGGCAGCGGCTGTGGTGGTGGTGATGGTAGTGGAAGTGGTGGTGTTGATAGTGGTGGTAGTGGTGGTAATGGTGGTGGTGGTGGCGGCTGTGGTGGTGTTGGTGGTGATGGTGATAGTGGTGGTGGTGGCGGCGGCGGTGGTGGCAGTGGTGGTGGTGGTGGCGGCGGTGGTGGCTGCGGTGGTGGTGATGGTTGTGGTATTGGTGGTGGTGTTGATGGTGGTTGTAGTGTTGGTGTTGATGGTGGTTGTAGTGGTGGTGATGGTGATAGTGGTGGCGGCGGCGGTGGTGGTGGTGTTGGCGGCGGTGGTGGTGGCTGCGGCGGCGGTGGTGGTGGCGGTGGCGGGGGTGGTGGCTGCTGTGGTGTTGGTGGTGATGGTTGTGGTAGTGGTGGTGGTGTTGGTGGTTGTAGTGGTGGTGGTGGCGGCTGTGGTGGTGGTGATGGTTGTGGTATTGGTGGTGGTGTTGGTGGTTGTAGTGGTGGTGGTAGTGGTGGTGGTGGTGTTGGTGGTTGTAGTGGTGGTGGTGTTGGTGGTGGTAGTGGTGGTAATGGTGGTGGTGGTGGCGGCTGTGGTGGTGTTGGTAGTGATGGTGATAGTGGTGGTGGTGGCGGCGGCGGTGGTGGCAGTGGTGGTGGTGGTGGCGGCGGTGGTGGCTGCGGTGGTGGCTGCTGTGGTGTTGGTGGTGATGGTTGTGGTAGTGATGGTGGTGGTGGCTGCGGCGGCGGCGGTGGTGGTGGCGGCGGTGGCTGTGACGGTGGCAGTGATGGTGATTATTAATTGTTAATAGATCTGAAATACTACTGTCTGAGATTGTCAGTGATAAACACAATTATGAAGATTTTTCCCATTCATAAACACATTTCTCATTGATGTAAGTGCTGAGATTTATTCTTATCATTATATCCAATATAATTCTTATATAGAGTGGTACACCATTTTAAAATATCAAACCTTTCAATTTTGAAACTTTGTCAGTAGATTTAAGATTTAAAGCTTTCCTATAATACCATTTATCCTTCCTTCTAGTATCATAAGGCCATGTCCTTAACGTAGTGGTAGCACTTCTGCTTACCAAGCAGGAGACCTGGGTTCGATTATCAGTACTGGCGTGGGTATTTCTCCCGCTGGGAGACCTGGTCTGGGATGCACTCAGCCTTGTTATGTCCCTGAGGGGCCAATTGAGGAGCTACTTGATTCAGAAGCAGTGAGGTCACCCTCCAATACTGCACCCCTCAGGACACCTGTAGTGTATAGAGGTGGGGACGCATTAGCTGTGCTGTAGGCATTGACCCATAAAGGGATTTGGTATTGTGACAGTATAAGTTACTGTTTCTTTATTTATCACTTAGTGTTGCATACAATATACCTATATAAAGTGTACAGATCAGTATTGCTAACAAGATCTCTTCAAGAACTTTACAAAGCCAGATGTCTGAAATTAGTTTTGTTCAGCATGTCGCCTTTCTTATGTAAAGTTGTTATAATTTTAAACATTCTGGAAATATGCCATCCCCCTGGCGAACAATCTATTACACAGGATAGAATGTGCAGTAATGTAACTTAGGTTACATACAGTTCCATCATGACAATGACTGGTAATGATCCTTTACCTTTAAAATATGTGATGTGTTACACTCACATGACTTTCTCTACTCTTGTACTAACCATTCTTACAAACTCTTATTGCTATATCATCTTCATGTTAATACAGATATCTGATGTGTTACACTCACATGACTTTCTCTACTCTTGTACTAACATACTTACAAACTCTTATTGCTATATCTTCTTCATGTTAATACAGATATCTGATGTGTTACACTCACATGACTTTCTCTACTCTTGTACTAACCATTCTTACAAACTCTTACTGCTATATCTTCTTCATGTTAATACAGATATCTGATGTGTTACACTCACATGACTTTCTCTACTCTTGTACTAACATACTTACAAACTCTTATTACTATATCTTCTTCATGTTAATACAGATATCTGATGTGTTACACTCACATGACTTTCTCTACTCTTGTACTAACATACTTACAAACTCTTATTGCTATATCTTCTTCATGTTAATACAGATATCTGACTTGTTATACTCACATGACTTTCTCTACTCTTGTACTAGCATACTTACATACTCTTATTGCTATATCTTCTTCATGTTAATACAGATATCTGATGTGTTACACTCACATGACTTTCTCTGCTCTTGTTCTAACATACTTACATACTCTTATTGCTATATCTTCTTCATGTTAATACAGATATCTGATGTGTTGTACTCACATGACTTTCTCTACTCTTGTACTAACATACTTACAAACTCTTATTACTATATCTTCTTCATGTTAATACAGATATCTGATGTGTTACACTCACATGACTTTCTCTACTCTTGTACTAACATACTTACATACTCTTATTGCTATATTTTCTTCATGTTAATACAGATATCTGATGTGTTGTACTCACATAACTTTCTCTACTCTTGTACTAACATACTTACAAACTCTTATTACTATATCTTCTTCATGTTAATACAGATATCTGATGTGTTGTACTCACATGACTTTCTCTACTCTTGTACTAACATACTTACATACTCTTATTACTATATCTTCTTCATGTTAATACAGATATCTGATGTGTTACACTCACATGACTTTCTCTACTCTTGTACTAACATACTTACATACTCTTATTGCTATATCTTCTTCATGTTAATACAGATATCTGATGTGTTGTACTCACATGACTTTCTCTACTCTTGTACTAACATACTTACAAACTCTTATTACTATATCTTCTTCATGTTAATACAGATATCTGATGTGTTACACTCACATGACTTTCTCTACTCTTGTACTAACATACTTACAAACTCTTATTACTATATCTTCTTCATGTTAATACAGATATCTGACGTGTTACATTCACATGACTTTCTCTACTCTTGTACTAACATACTTACAAACTCTTATTACTATATCTTCTTCATGTTAATACAGATATCTGGTGTGTTACACTCACATGACTTTCTCTACTCTTGTACTAACATACTTACAAACTCTTATTACTATATCTTCTTCATGTTAATACAGATATCTGATGTGTTACACTCACATGACTTTCTCTACTCTTGTACTAACCATTCTTACAAACTCTTATTACTATATCTTCTTCATGTTAATACAGATATCTGATGTGTTACACTCACATGACTTTCTCTACTCTTGTACTAACATACTTACAAACTCTTATTACTATATCTTCTTCATGTTAATACAGATATCTGATGTGTTACACTCACATGACTTTCTCTACTCTTGTACTAACATACTTAGAAACTCTTATTGCTATATCTTCTTCATGTTAATACAGATATCTGATGTGTTACACTCACATGACTTTCTCTACTCTTGTACTAACATACTTACAAACTCTTATTACTATATCTTCTTCATGTTAATACAGATATCTGATGTGTTACACTCACATGACTTTCTCTACTCTTGTACTAGCATACTTACAAACTCTTATTACTATATCTTCTTCATGTTAATACAGATATCTGACGTGTTACATTCACATGACTTTCTCTACTCTTGTACTAACATACTTACAAACTCTTATTACTATATCTTCTTCATGTTAATACAGATATCTGATGTGTTACACTCACATGACTTTCTCTGCTCTTGTTCTAACATACTTACATACTCTTATTGCTATATCTTCTTCATGTTAATACAGATATCTGATGTGTTGTACTCACATGACTTTCTCTACTCTTGTACTAACATACTTACAAACTCTTATTACTATATCTTCTTCATGTTAATACAGATATCTGATGTGTTACACTCACATGACTTTCTCTACTCTTGTACTAACATACTTACATACTCTTATTGCTATATTTTCTTCATGTTAATACAGATATCTGATGTGTTGTACTCACATGACTTTCTCTACTCTTGTACTAACATACTTACAAACTCTTATTACTATATCTTCTTCATGTTAATACAGATATCTGATGTGTTACACTCACATGACTTTCTCTACTCTTGTACTAACATACTTACAAACTCTTATTACTATATCTTCTTCATGTTAATACAGATATCTGATGTGTTACACTCACATGACTTTCTCTACTCTTGTACTAGCATACTTACAAACTCTTATTACTATATCTTCTTCATGTTAATACAGATATCTGACGTGTTACATTCACATGACTTTCTCTACTCTTGTACTAACATACTTACAAACTCTTATTACTATATCTTCTTCATGTTAATACAGATATCTGATGTGTTACACTCACATGACTTTCTCTACTCTTGTACTAACCATTCTTACAAACTCTTATTCCTATATCTTCTTCATGTTAGTTGAGATAAACATTTGCAGAAATTATTTTATTGCTTATTTCCTTGCAGGTACAAGAGGAATATGGGAATACAGTAGGCTTTGAGCGATAGTCAAATTCCATTCTCTTTGCATGGCTAACATATAAAAAATGATAAACTATGCTCCATTTGATGAAAATGTAAGTTTTCTAAAACTCACAAAGACTCCTTCCATAGAAAAGAAGATAATGTATCAGTTTTTATTGATTTCCAAAGTGCATATGATTCTATATGCAGAACTGCTAAAGAAAGTAAAAAAAATAGGGATACAAGGTCCAATGTTTTCATGGCTATGTCATTTCCTAACAGAACGCTTTATTGCAACCAGATATGGAAGAAATATATCTAAATATAAACAAGTACACCGCGGCTTACCACAAGGTGCAGTGCTCAGCACTACACTTTTTAATATATTTATTAATGATTTACCACAACAAATACAAGAATCAAGTGTGAAGTGTGCACTATTTGCTGATGACTTAGTAATGTGGACTTCAAAACCAAAAAACAAAAGTACAGAACTAGAAAAAAACCATGCAACAATCCTTAAACAACCTACAAAAGTGGACCAAAGAAAATTTAATGACCGTTAATACAACAAAATCAAACTACCAAATCTTTTCACTAAGAAAAAACCACTAAAAATAAAACTAAATTTTGAGGGTCAACAATTACCAGAAACAAAGGAAGCAAAGTATTTAGGAGTTACATTTGATACCAAACTTACATGGATCAAAGAAATAGAAAATGTAATACAAAGAGCAGAAAGGCGCCTTTCACTGTTTAAACGTCTAACAGGAATGAAGTGGGGATGTTCCAGAGCAACTCTTCACACAACATACAATGTATATATAAAGTAATTATTTACTTGCTGCAGCAAAGTTCTTGTAATAGCAAATACAAAAAAAAAAAAAAAAAAAATTCAAATCTTTCAAAACCAAAGTCTGAGACTAATTACAGGTGCTATCAAAACCTACCAGCTCTGGAAATACTAACCAACCAATACCCATTGAATATGAAATAGAACAAACAGCTCCTATTCAACACAAAAAGTTGATAAGACTCCCATTCAATACATGGAACAGGAGAAATTTTACACATACACTAAAGACACAGGAGAGCTTTCTTTCCAAAATTCAAGACATCAAGAAGAATGTTGTTGTTGTTTTCTAGTGCCTTGCATCTGGCAATGAAGCCATTAGCATTCGTGCTTTCCAATACTTTTGAACTGTAGTTTCTTCTGATCTTAATGCTTCACAGGTCTTCAAGTGGTCTTCGTTCATTTCTGCTGGATCGTTACACAGGACACATATTGGTGAGGCTGAGATGCCTATTCTGTAGAGATGACTTGCTAAGCAGTCGTGATTTGTCGGTAGTTGGAAGGCTGCAACCGCTGTTTTCCTTGGTCTCTGGGGGATTATATCTGGGTTGGAAAGTAGTGTAATCCATTTTTTATCTTTAGCATTTGTTTCTATTTCTTGTAGGTATGAATGAGAACATTTTTTAATGATCAAGCGTTTTATTGAGGAATATGAGAAATTGAATTTAGATTTTTGTTTTATTGTTGTGCCTTTCTTTGCAAGTGAGTCTGCAGCTTCATTCCCCATGACTCCACAGTGTGCTGGAATCCATTGGAGATGAACGGTCTTATTAACTTTTTGGAGTTGTGTTAACATTTTGTAGCATTCTCTAATTTTTGTTGACTTCTTTGTAGTATTTGAACATATTCCCTGAATTGCAGCTTTAGAATCTGAAAGAATTACTGCCTTGTTAAATTTATTTAAGGGAAGATTTAATAATTGTCGGAGAGCAATGTGTATAGCCTCTATTTCTCCAACATAATTTGTTGTGTCTCTGCCAACAGAATGATAAAAGGAAAAATGTGAACACATAACTCCAGCTCCAGTAAGGTTTTCCTTGGAGGATCCATCAGTATATATGTGCAGCCATTCTTCTGTGGGATACCTAGTATTGATTGTTTCCAGAGCTAGAAGTTTTTGTATTTCTTTTGGTGTGTCTGATTTACTTATTTCCTCTATTAATTCCAAACTGAAGGTAGGTTGTAATAATTCCAATGGATTTTCTCTTATAAGTAGATTTTCTCTGGTGTTAGGAATGTTCAATTTGGATTTAATCTGTGTTACCTTTTCTAGGAAACTACTATGAGTTTTAAGGATTGAAGGGGGGAAGTTCTCTTCTTTCCATTTAGAGTTTGGCAGTCGTAACATTTTCTTGTGTTGGAGCAATGCTTGTTCTTCTATTTTTGTTGTTATTGATGGGGTCCGTGTTAAGGCAAGCATGGCATCAATAGGTGTGGATTTAACTGCTCCAGTGATTAGGCAAAGAGCCTGATTTTGTATTTGTTCAAGTTTATTGATGTTAGCATTTGCTGCTGTTATTAAAGCTTCAGAACAGTACAAGAGGTTTGGTTTAACATACATTTTGTATGTTGTGTTAAGGACTCTCCTTGAGCAGCCCCATTTAGCACCAGCTAACCTTTTCAGGATTTGCAGTTTCTTTTCAACCTTTTCTGAGATGTTTGTTATATGTTTTTTCCAAGTTAGCTTTCTGTCGAAAGTGATGCCTAAGTATTTGGCATCATCAACTGCTTTGAGTGGTTTACTATTATAATTTATGTTAATATTAACTGGTTTGTATTTTAGTGTAAATAATTCATAATTTGTTTTTTCCACATTGATAGTCATGAGGTTTTTGGAGCTCCATTCATGTACTTTGTTTAGGGCTGTTTCTATTCTGTCTTTAATTAATTCAGGTTTTTTTGGAGAGCCTGAAGTCCAAATGACTACATCATCAGCAAATAAAGCAATTTTGGTTTCTAAAGTTTTTATTATTGATGGAAGGTCATTTATATATATGTTATACTGAGAGAGTGTTGTGCTCAGAACAGCACCTTGTGAAAGTCCTCGGTGTGTTTGTTTATATTTGGAAATGTATGTATTATATTTTGTGGCACAAAATCTTTGTGAAATAAACTGAGTTATCAGAGCAGCGCTTTAATAACTGCTGTTAGATAGCGTCAGTGTAGAGATCCCGTCCATGAAGGGTTCCTTGGAGGGTGCCGGTAAGCTGGTAAGATCTTTGGCTTCATGGATATCGGATGTTGGATCACATCCGCAGTCTTCACATGTATCTTCCGATTCAGAGTAACTGTCTCATATGTTGAAATTGTCCAATATATCGTCCATTAATCCGTCTTTTTCCCCAGTACATTTCTTCTACGCGCTTCACATGCTCACAGACAGCTTTCCAATTTTCGGGCAAGAAATGCGATGTGTACGACCTATAAATTGTACTACGAATAGCCGCCTTTGTAAATGAAGCGGCTGTTGTGCTTGTTGGTTGTCTGTTTGGTCGTTTCCTTCCTGGTGTTCTAACAGCGGTCTCATTTTCGTCTGCTTTCTTCTTTTCTTGCAAAATTCTGTATATTGAAGTGCGAGATACAGCAGTAGCTGCGGCGGTTCTTTCCATGACCTGTGTCACGGATATTGTTGGTTTACCCGATGTTAGCGCCTCTAGTTCATCAGCAAAACACTTATGTACCAAACATACAACTTCCCATGCATCAGATTGAAGAGGTTTCCCCTTTCTTCCAACACCAGCTTGGAACAATACGATTGTCAACACAATGAGCAGGACTAAACGCATCACCAGCATTTCCATATTTCACTCTCAATATTAAGGGCTATATGTACATAAGCAGCCCGTACACTCGTCGAAACACATATCACCAACGGACGCAGACTAGGCAGTCACGGATAGCCGTGGCGATGTGTTGTTATCCCTCACCTATCACAGGGAGGGGTAGTGCTAAGTAGGTCATGTTCCAACTTAGACCAGACGGACTGTAAGCATGTTACTTTTCACACCTATTGATTGCAACTTCTCAATTAATTTGTTTCTCCAGACTGAGTCATATGCTGATTTAAAATCAATGAATACTGCTAAGGTATCCTCCTTTCTATTGAAAGCTTCCTTGATGTCTTGGCTTAGTAGGAGTACATTTTCACTTGTACTATGATTCTGTCTGAAGCCGGTCTGTGAACTATTAATTAAGTTGTAATATTCTAGGAACCAGTTAAGTCTAGATGCCACCATTCTTTCCATCACTTTTGCAATAACACTGGTCAAAGATATTGGTCAGAAACTATTAATATTGTTTGAAGGTTTGTTTTTCTTTAAAATCGGTATGATAATGGCTTTTTTCCAGTCGGAAGGTACAGTCATTCTCCAACACGTGTTATACAGTTTAAGTAGGATTTCTTTTCCTTTCCTGCCAAGGTGTTTAATAAACTCTGGGTGGATCTTGTCAGGTCCTGGAGATTTTTTGTTCTGTAATTGTTCTATTGCTAAATCCAGTTCTGTTTCGTTAAAATCCTGAATAAAAATATCATTTCGTATACCTTTTGGCTTATTAGTTTCTCTGATAGTTTTTTGGATAGCCTTATCTTGTTTTTTATACGCTTGGGGTATTCTTTGTGACTGAGCATAAAACTTGTTAAGGGATTCTGCTATTTCCCTATCTGTAGTTAAGCTTTTGTTATTATGTTTTAATGGTTCAGTTGTATTTTTTGATAATTTTGTTTTATTAAGGAATTTGTATATTTTATTTCCATCTTTCCTATAGTCCATATGTTCTACAAAATTTGTGAAACTGGCCCTCTTTGCGTAAGGGGTAGTGATGCGCCTCCTATAGCCTCTACTACCCAATTCCCATCCTCATCCTGCCTGTGGTGCACCCTGCTTTTAACAGATGAGGCTCTGGGGACCGAATCACAGCGGTATAACTGTTTCATCTAAAATGGAGGAAATGTCATTTACATATGTGCTGGCCTATCACAGCACAACAGCGTCCTGTCAGAGGCACATGAGGGGAAAGTCGGTGGATCTAAATACCACCTATTTAGTCCTCCCGGCTAGGTCCAATGGACCCGTTGACCAACGATAGGTGTGGTCCTCCTTGCAAAATGGGGGTTTAAGTCGGGTGATGTAACTGCCACATTGTAAAACTGGTGCCCGTTAAGAAAACAGTTACATGAAAGCCACATACATGAATATGAGTCCTAAAGATAAATATTCCGGAGTTAAAACTGTCCCCCAATCGGATCTCCGGGTGGGGACATCTTTAGGCAAATTTCATCACAATTTCAAGAAGAATGTATACCTTCCTAATTCAAAGGAAAACTTCATATCTAAAGTCAATCCGACACAAACATTAGCCATGACATTATTTACACCTCAAAGAAGTTAAGAAAAGTGATACTCCAACTAGTGTTCTAAAATTATTGGCATTAGAGACAATCCATACTAGATTTCCAGAACACGAATGGCTCCATATTTATACTGATGGATCATTGATATCAAACCAAGATGGAGCAGGGGCTGGAGTTACATGTCACCACTTTTCCTATTACAAATCTTTAAGTTATGGAACTACAAACTTTGATGGAGAAATTGAAGCAATTCAAATGACCCTACAAAACCTTTTGTATTGAATTTCACATTTTCATCAAGCAGTTATTCTCCCAGATTCCAGGGCAGCAATTATAGCAATTACCTCCAAGCTGTCAGCAAAAAAAAAAAAAAAAAAAAAACCAAACAGTTATAGAATGTTGGAAAATCCTTACCATCTAACAGCACTTCAAAAACACATAGTCTTCCAATGGATACCAGCTCACTGTGGACTGAGTGGTAATGAGAAAGCTGTACCAGCAGTGTACAGGAATCTATAGTTAATCTACCATTTTATGCAGGCAAAAGATTAGTCAACTCTGAATTCAAAAAAATTATTCCAAAATACTACTCTGAAAAATCAAAAAATAAAAGATGGGAACTACCAAACATTCAAACAGTAATTCCTGAGTATCCTCGAAAAAAGGCAGTTGCAACCTTCAGGTTGATCACAGGACATGAATGTCTCGCAAAACATTTAAACAAAATTGTGATATATTCTTCACCACTCTATCCTCTATGTTATCTGCAAGAGGAAATGGACCGAGACCACCTTCAAATATGCCCGGCGATTTCAAACACCCAATCCATCAGTGAAAAATATTGGAGAGCAAAAGGATTAATCACTTCATTGTCAGAATCCAACATTAGCTAACAACATATAGTCAATTATGAGGACAACCCCAGCTGGTAAACTTATTAAATAAATTAGTCACCTATAAGTAGACATTACACTAAAACTATCAAAGCTCTTATCTATACCGACACAATATTCATATAAAAAAAATTAACTTCCCGTTCAAGTACAATCATGTCACATCTTGCAGTCTCTAGAGGGTACAACTGCTGTTCAAGTACAGTACTGTCACATCTTGCAGTCTCTAGAGGGTACAACTGCTGTTCAAGTACAGTACTGTCACATCTTGCAGTCTCTAGAGGGTACAACTGCTGTTCAAGTACAGTACTGTCACATCTTGCAGTCTCTAGAGGGTACAACTGCTGTTCAAGTACAGTACTGTCACATCTTGCAGTCTCTAGAGGGTACAACTGCTGTTCAAGTACAGTACTGTCACATCTTGCAGTCTCTGGAGGGTACAACTGCTGTTCAAGTACAGTACTGTCACATCTTGCAGTCTCTAGAGGGTACAACTGCTGTTCAAGTACAGTACTGTCACATCTTGCAGTCTCTAGAGGGTACAACTGCTGTTCAAGTACAGTACTGTCACATCTTGCAGTCTCTAGAGGGTACAACTGCTGTTCAAGTACAGTACTGTCACATCTTGCAGTCTCTAGAGGGTACAACTGCTGTTCAAGTACAGTACTGTCACATCTTGCAGTCTCTGGAGGGTACAACTGCTGTTCAAGTACAGTACTGTCACATCTTGCAGTCTCTAGAGGGTACAACTGCTGTTCAAGTACAGTACTGTCACATCTTGCAGTCTCTAGAGGGTACAACTGCTGTTCAAGTACAGTACTGTCACATCTTGCAGTCTCTAGAGGGTACAACTGCTGTTCAAGTACAGTACTGTCACATCTTGCAGTCTCTAGAGGGTACAACTGCTGTTCAAGTACAGTGCTGTCACATCTTGCAGTCTCTAGAGGGTACAACTGCTGTTCAAGTACAGTACTGTCACATCTTGCATTTAATTGCATACTTATGTACAATTTTCTCAGTTTTATACTACATAAAGATATGGACTCTAATCAGAGGTATCTCTGGTTGAGGTTTGTTTCAAATTAGTTTATATGCAGTTAGTTGTGTGTTAGATCTCTATAAATATAAAATATTAATGCAAGAAGTACTGAATTATTGTAGAAATAAGTTTGTGCTGTATTACATATTTTTATTTTTATATTTTTATTTTTATTTTTTTTTTGTGTAGATGGCAAGAGCTTGTTATGCTACGAGATATACTGAAAATGTGAAAACAGTTGTGTTTTCCACAGCACTGGATGGCAGTGAAGACTGCTATGGTAGACTGTTTCATATTCTTTACTAACCTTGACTACAGTAATGTCTATCCACATTCCTGACATCTCCAAAGCAAACAGGTGTCAGTTTGTCTGATTGCTTGCATAATTGTCTTTCACCGCATTAATGTGCCTTCACACACATCTGGTATTGTTGGTGCAAAACTGCATGAGCTTTGCTTCCAAATGTACCCACATCTGCTATATTTGCTCAGCAGTTGCTTTTTGTACCCAAACGTGAAAAAAATGGCTGGGGGGAGGCAAAGATTCATATCAAATGATAATGTTGAAAGTGAGATAGATGCATATTTTGAACAGTTGGACTAACCTTATTTTACTGAAACTATTTAAAGGTTGAAAATTCATTGGGCAAATGTTGGTTTACAAAGTGACTACATTAAAAATAAATCTGATGTGTTGCACTTGCATAACTTTCTCTACTCTTGTACTAACCATTCTTACAAACTCTAATTCCTGTATCTTCTTCGTGTTAGTTGAGATAAACATTTGTACAAATTATCTTATTGCTTATTTCCTTGTAGGTACAAGGGGAATATGGGAATACAGTAGGCTCTGAGTGATAGTAAAATCTTTTAAAGCTTTGAGATCCCGTTTACTTTGCATGCTTAACTTACAAAAAAGTGAACGATGTTCCATTTCAGGAAGGTTTTAAGTTTTCTGAAACTGACACAAATAACAAGGAATATCTCTGAAATGGTTTGCTCTAGAAACAAATTTATTAAGACATAAATTGTGTGTTTTAGCAAGATCTACATTTTTGTAGATGGTGACCACAAGGTACCCAAACTGAGCAGAACATTACTTCCACTTATTGGTGTTTTGCTCCTGACTGTAGCTCTTGTATCTTACCTTATGACCTTACTTTGGCCATCTCTTGCTCTCTTATGACTCCTCCAATTGTAAAAAATTTACAAGGATCGTCAAATTCTATGTACATACAATACAAGTATATTTACATAAATATGAGACTAGTTGAGAATATTGGGAAGTGCAATATACCATATTTTATCAATTTTTGTACTCTTCTACAGAGTAAAATGCCTTTTCTAATAGATAAGATTTAATATTCTTTAGTTTGATTTTTTCATTTGTTATCTGTTTAATTCTAGATGGTAGATGGTTTTACAGATCTTTGCTACTATTTTCTATGCACTTATTATTTAGACCACCTATAAGTCTATTTCTAAAATAATTTTCTTTTGTTCTAGTGTTATATTTATGGATATTGCTGTTTTTGTTTTGATTATAACTTTTTAATGTGAGTTTAGTACATTCATATATATACAAAGAAGGCAACGTTAGAATATTTAGTTTTTTAAACACATTTCTACATGAATCTCTTTTTTCTATTCCTGCAATTAAGCGTACTGCTCTCTTTTGCAGCCTAAACAGCCTTAGAAGTAATGTTTTATGTGTTGTGCCCCATAATACCACTCCATAGTTTAGGTGCGAGTGAATGAAGGCATAGTATTGTAACTTTTGGTGTGGGTGTGAAGTAAATACGACAGATGTAGTCGAGATAAACACTTTTATTTCCGTAAACAGTAACTTTGTACACTCGTTGCAACAGCAAGAAAGTCTTTTCCGATTCTCCAACAGCACGGCTCCGAACTCGTAACACAAAGAACTAACTCTTCTCCGTCGGCACAACTCTCCACATCGTCTGTCCGTCTCCGTCGGCACGACTACTCAACCTTCACATACGTCTGACTGACTCTTCTCACACTTTACCGCTATTTATATCTCCCAGGCACTATTCTGGAAGCTTCAGGAACGTTCACTTATTGCGGCGAGATACAAAGTAGAAGACACCAGAAGAATCTATCCTTTTCTCTCTTTCGGCAAGCGCCCCAACAATGCGGCCATTCTCTGTCTCTTTCCTTCGGCTCCTTTGCGGTAGTGCCGACAATAATGCGATGGGTGACACTGCGGTTGTCGGCAATTAGATGCGGCGGGCGCGGTGACACTGCTCCCTCCTCAGAGCTGGTCGTCCCGACCAGCACTATCACTGCGGCATCTCCCTTGCGCCCCGGCGGACTATCCCATCGAACCTCTTCTCCAGGAGGCACGATCCTAGGTATCGCTGTTGGATAGTGTCCCTTGGTCTGGGTAGGACGACGTATGCCATCCTGCTTCGAAATTCTGCAACAGTACCGCCGGTCTTGACGGTCCCTCGTCCAGTTGCCCTTCTTCCTGGTGTGTTGACGGGCCATCCTGCGCACTTGGAAACGGCTCATTGGGTACTGTGTCCGCCGACCTCTCTGGCGCACCTTCGCAGCCACCTTGCTTCCGATGGGTCCGGCAACAAACCCCACCACATCCGCGCGAGTCGCGTCCACCGCTGCACTCGTGTTCACTCGTGCTCGGCACGGCCTCTCCTGTATCCTGCCGTCCACGATGATGTCCACCATTCTTCCGTTCACGGCACTCTGCGTCAGGTGATTGGATGGCTCCGACGGTCCCCCCATGTCCCACGCCAAGTCGGTTTTCGCGTGTTGCTCGTTTGCTTGTGCGCTTCCCTGCTGATCGTCCTCTACGTCATATCCTGGTTGGTTACGTACCCGACACACTCCTCCAGAGGATCCTCGACGACGTCCCTGAACTGCCCCTTTGTCTTCCCCGAGACGTACACTTTCGTTATCGGAAACGGGCGCAACTGTCGCCTCGGCCACTAGGTGCTCCCTCCCCAGGTCCGCGCTATTCCGTCTGCCCCTGGCATCCAGTACTTTGACGCTCTCGTCAACTCTTACTACCAGGGCGCCAAGACGTTCCCCGTCGTCCTCCACGACGTCCACATGCTGGCAGAGGTCTTCCACCTTTTCGCCGAGTTCTTCCACGTCTTCCGTCACGCCAATCAGTTCGCCGAGTTGTTCCACGTCTTCCGTCATGCCAATCAGTTCGCCGAGTTGTTCCACGTCTTCCGTCACGCCAATCAGTTCGCCGAGTTGTTCCACGTCTTCCGTCACGCCAATCAGTTCGCCGAGTTGTTCCACGTCTTCCGTCACGCCAATCAGTTCGCCGAGTTGTTCCACGTCTTCCCTCACGCCAATCAATTCGCCGAGTTGTTCCACGTCTACCGTCACGCCAATCAGTTCGGCGAGTTGTTCCACGTCTTCCGTCACGCCAATCAGTTCGCCGAGTTGTTCCACGTCTTCCGTCATGCCAATCAGTTCGCCGAGTTGTTCCACGTCCTCCCTCATATCATCTGAAACGGGCGCAACTGTCGCCTCGGCCACTAGGTGCTCCCTCCCCGGCTCCGCGCTATTCCGTCTGCCCCTGGCATCCAGTACTTTGACGCTCTCGTCAACTCTTACTACCAGGGCGCCAAGACGTTCCCCGTCGTCCCCCACGACGTCCACGTGCTGGCAGAGGTCTTCCACCTTTCCGCCGAGTTCTTCCACGTCTTCCGTCACGCCAATCAGTTCGCCGTCTATTTTCGCCGATAGCTCCGTCTTCATCTCTTTCAGCTCGGCAGCGAGGTTGTTTCTCGTCTTCATTTCTTCTTTCAGCTCGGCAGCGAGGTTGTTTCTCGTCTTCATTTCTTCTTTCAGCTCGGCAACGAGGTTGTTTCTCGTCTTCATTTCTTCTTTCAGCTCGGCAACGAGATTGTCGTTTCTCGTTTCCATTTTGGCAGCGAGGTTGTCGTATGACGTTTCCATTTTGGCAAATAATTCTTTCATCATTGCCATCATCCTGGTTTCCGAATCTCCCTCCATCTTGGTTCTAACGTTGCAACTTCTAACGACGATGTAACGAAACTAGAAGCAATTCGACGGATCCCACTTCTGACACCAGTGTAACTTTTGGTGTGGGTGTGAAGTAAATACGACAGATGTAGTCGAGATAAACACTTTTATTTCCGTAAACAGTAACTTTGTACACTCGTTGCAACAGCAAGAAAGTCTTTTCCGATTCTCCAACAGCACGGCTCCGAACTCGTAACACAAAGAACTAACTCTTCTCCGTCGGCACAACTCTCCACATCGTCTGTCCGTCTCCGTCGGCACGACTACTCAACCTTCACATACGTCTGACTGACTCTTCTCACACTTTACCGCTATTTATATCTCCCAGGCACTATTCTGGAAGCTTCAGGAACGTTCACTTATTGCGGCGAGATACAAAGTAGAAGACACCAGAAGAATCTATCCTTTTCTCTCTTTCGGCAAGCGCCCCAACAATGCGGCCATTCTCTGTCTCTTTCCTTCGGCTCCTTTGCGGTAGTGCCGACAATAATGCGATGGGTGACACTGCGGTTGTCGGCAATTAGATGCGGCGGGCGCGGTGACAGTATACTTGCTTGACACTTCTTTTATCTATTATTTGTGTTATTTGTTTTAGTACATATAAACCTGAATTAATCTTGCTTATGACTTTTTCAGCATGCATATTCCATTTCAAGTTACTGTCTATTATTAATCCTAGGAAATTTGTTTTATTTACTTGTTGAATTTCTCTGTTTTCTATTTTTATCTTAATATTTGTATTTGTTTGTTTTTTGTTACCGAGACTAATTTGTATCCACTCTGTTTTGTTTGCGTTTAATACCATGCCTAAATTTTTTAGATGTTGACTGACTTTTTCTAGTAGAGTACTTGCCCTAATTTGTAGCTCTATTTCTGTTTTTCCTGTAACTACAATCGTAGTGTCATCTGCATAACCTATCGCTATTCCTATGCTATTAGGCTACCCGAGGGCTAGGGAGTCTATTTTGCCAACCTTTCCATTTCTGTAATTTCTCTATAAACCCTTAACCCCTAACATGCTGACCTGTCATGGCATGTAATACGTCCTCTGATTGGTAATCAGAGGATATGGTCAGTGAATTTATTTTGAGAAGTTTCCTGGTCAGGTCAGTGAGACCCATAAACATGGGCGTCGCGAAGGGGGGGCAAGGAGGGGCCACAGTCCCCCCTTGGAAAATAATAAATGTATTGTTCAATGAATTACTGCTAGACTACTGCTTTAATTTTTAGGTAAAGTACACTTTTTATTTAGCATAAATTAACATGCTTATCCATAACAAATACTATAACTCAATTTTTGCAGTTTTTAGCTACAGAATAATGAATTAATTGCAAATTTCCAATATGCGGCCCCTCCCTGAAAAAAAGTCTACCGACGCTCATGCCCATAAACCAATGACAGGTGTGGTGCTGCAGACATTCTGGGGGTTGTGAAAGAGCGACGTGACTGCCAAAACGTAAAAATATGGTGCTCTCTAAAAGTGGTTACATTTACTGCTAATTATCTCCAGTACATGTTGGAGAGCAAGAGGATTAATGACTTCATTGTCAGAAATCCAGCATTAGCTAACAACAACATTTTTTGTAGTGTAAGGTTTTGTTTATCTGTTACGGCTTACAAGTTATTCAAAAGTCATCCAGAGTAAACAGGACTACATATGCTATAGCCAGAAAATTCAAAATATACATTTCATTTTTCATACAAATATCTTAAACATATGGCATTTTAATCAAAATCGTTAGAGCCATTTTCAAGAAAATCAAAATTTTCAAAAAGTTTTCCATGTAAAGGGTAGTTTAGTGTGAAGCAATTTTCTTCAAAATCTTCGTGTCGCATCCTTGAAGACAATAACTTTAAATACCAACTTTGGTTTTTAATTGATTATTCATTTTTGAGTTATGCTGTCCACAGACTGACAGACAGACAGACACACAGACACATACAGAGACCTTTTCCTAAAAATGCTTTTTTTGGATTCAGAGAGTCTCAAAACATATTTCCGGTGAAATCTTGACATTGAATTTTTGGGTGGAATACAATACTTCCTTTAATTACCAGTGGAGAAAGTAAAAAGAAAGTATCATTTCTTATAATTGTTATGTTTTTCTGGTCAGACCAAGAAGTTTAAGAATGCTCTCGTATGTATGTGAGGTTTGGCAAAAGAGGATGACCGATCTGAGAACTGGAGAAATGCTATACCACAAACAGAAAGTGTGTTACAGGCAGGAATTGATTTCTATGACAAGAGCCCAGTAAACATTGTGCTATTGGAAGCTTACCTCATACTCGACATTAACAGAAGGTGCTTGTAGGCCAAGAGAGGAGGCTAGAAGATTGCTTGTGGGTTGACTGAGCCCACGGCTCAGCACATAGAGGAGTCTCTGGTCTTCCATAGGATGTCCTTCTGCCAAAATTTGTGTTAGAGCAACAATATAATTGTAAGCAAGACGAAGAGTCTCTATTTTTGAAAGTTTCTGTGGCTGACTTGTGCGGCCAGTATGATGTTGCATTTGAAGTGGAACATGGCTGTAACATACAAAGATTATATATAGACCAAAAAGTTCCAGACAAGGAAACTTGTATATAGTGTCTATAGCCTCAGTAGAGCTATAGACACTATATACATTTGTTAGGTCAAGTCCTCTATTAAAACACAAACAATTGCCTTTCTAAACCACATAGATGTAAATGTTATTTTTAAACTAAGATTAATCTAGATGTAATATGTGTTTGTATCCACATTGATGTTATAATGATAATATTTGTTCATGCTATGGGTTCCTTTGTTGGTGCTTTGGGAAGCTGTAAGGTGCCAAGTTGTAAGGGCAGAAAGATGGGCCAATGAAGGAGTTACAGGGTTCACACTTCTTCACATATAAACAATGAGACTCAAGCAACCGTGGTTATATCATGTTGCTTTTAAAAGGATGAATTAGGGGAATATTTGAAATTTTAATGTTAAGATAAGAGGGCCAATCATGAAGAAGTATTTTATATGTTTAAATTTTGTGTATGTTAGGAATGAAAAGATGCAAGCCTGGAACACAGTTGGAGGACTTGCAGTGCATGTATGCTGTCGCAGCAGATAGGGTCATGGGGTAGGGAAGTGCACATACAAGCCTTAATCAACCATGCAAACCTAACAGTTTATGGTGAAACCAAGTAATAACCACTTGTATAAGAAAATAATGAATTGCTTTTTGTGTTAATGTAATGACTTACAAGCACTGCTATTTGTATTTGTTTCATTAATCCAGTCCATGTCTGACTAGAGATATTTGCTCAACTGCTCAACCCAATATAATACCAGCAGCCATTTTAGGCACTAATTAACAATAAATCAATCAATATTTGCAAATTGAGCCAGAAGCCAATGCAAACTACTAAAAGTAATGGACCAAAATTTATTCTTTAAACATTCATACACTTGCACATAGAAGATACAATGTTTAGAGTATGTACTTAAATGCTGTGGGAAGAGGCATTTCCTTCATCTTTCCCTTACCCTCACCATTAGTCACCCTAGTGTTTAACCAATGCTTATTTCATTACTGAGAAATCTTTATACTATAATGAGCATGGGTAGCAATTCCAAGGTGCATGTTTTGATTTAAATTTAACTATCTAATGAGATCATTACAAATCAAAACTAATGACCATAATAAGAAATAAATGCAAATCTGCTCCATTTTATAAACTTGATCTAGGAGTATAAGGTGGCATCATGGCTGAGTGGTTAGACCATTCACCTACCACCTAGGCGGTCCGGGTTCAATCCCAAGGACCAGCTTGAGGTATTTGTGGTGGATGAAGCAGGTCTGGGCAGTTTTTCTCTGGTTTCCCCCACCACTCATTCCAGCAATTGCTCCATCATCACCTTTCCAATCATCCATTTTTAGCTGCATTTGATATGATTCTCTTCCTCACTATCATACCTGGTGTTTGGCTGACCACCTGCTTCCGGGTTTTCACTCAGTGCAATCCATAGGTTTGTCTGCTCTCCGACAGGCATCTGACCCTAGGCACTGGCTTGTAAGTTCTAGTAGATTTAAGTCCTACATAAGGGGAGGGTAAGCAGGTAAAGAAGAAGAAGAAGAAGAAGAAGAAGAAGATCTAGGAGTATTAATTAAACAGAAGCTTATAAACAGTAACTTTTACTAATATCTGGAAACATCACATCCAACATCTCACTCACTTGTCAACATTTTCATGAAATTGGGAAACTACAAACAAGAACAACAACACATAGTGCAAAACAGATAAAAAGATAGCAAACTCAAATACCAAAACCAGGTAATGAACATAATAAAATTTAGCAACAAAAAAAGATTGTAACCACGCACCAACTCAGGGCTCAACACAAATTCAGCAGGATTTTCAACAAGTACAACATAACCTTGGTGTACAAAAGTTACTCTACATCAAAAACACAAACTTCCTAACATCAATAAATCTGTTATGTACAAAATAAACTGTTGCAGCCAAATCTAGATTGGACAAACAAGAATACAAGACTGAGTGCCATCAAATACAAATCTGCTGCAGCCCTTCATTTCTGATGAACCAATCACGAGTTCACATCCAGCAATAACTGTACATATAACTGTGGGAGGAAAATACACATGCTGAATAACCTGTGCAACACTTCACTTTTCTAATAGAGTAATATGATGAAAGCGCACATTGTTCCCAGTATGATTTATCTGTTTCTTCACACAAATTGCAAAATTATGCCTTTATATGTATCTCTGTGTTTATAATATGAGTACCTATAATCACTAATAATTTTATACAGCAGCATATTTGAAGCAATGCATCATCAAAATACTTCTAAACAAGAAGTGTAATTTAATTGGTACTTTAAGGCATATTGGGGCATATTTCTAAAAAGAAAATTAGCAAAAAGTTTGAATGACATTTTGAAAGAAATAGCATCAGAAATTCTTACCTACGTAGCCGATCTAATGCAGCATTAAGGCCATGCATTCTATGCCTCTCCCTTGCATTGGCCTTGAACCTTCTCATTCCCTTGTTTTCAGGTGCACTAGACATGTTTCTTGTTTCCATTGCAACATGACAGGGACTGCCCAGGACAGGATGCAACTTCTTATCACTGAGATTCCTCTTCCAACTGGAACTGGATTCAAAGTGTCTGTTACACGATGCTGCTCAGTCATTACAAAGAAAACAGCTATTTCATAATTTAAATAACATATCAATAAAAACAACATTGAAAAACAAACTAAGTAAATGTTTCATACAAATAACGTTTACAAATAGATTGAAATGATTAATAACTTTCTTCTTTGAAACAGCTATCCTGAAAGTCACAATTTATTTCAATCTGTACAAAATGGAATTAGTTACCTATTTGTAATTTGGTTAGCTTACAGTTTAGTTTTAGATTTCTCCATTTTTGTTGCGTTTACTCATTACATGACCCAAGGATGGAAGCATTTAGTATTACCTTGTTTATATCATTAAATATGTATCTTTTTCACCAGAATAATGGATGGTCATATAATAGACACCATATTGCTTGGCTCTCTTCTCTTATTAAGCTAGAAAACCTAAAATAGTGGACCAAATTTTAAATAACCAGTTAAAAATTATGCAAGTAATACTTGCATCTACCATAAAAGATAGGGAAGCACACTTTATAATACCTATTTAACTTTCACAAAATGCTCGCTGTTTAACCCTTTCATGCCTGAATTATTTTGCTACTTATGCCGTTCTTCCTCTAATTCGAAACCGGTTTAGATTAGGCAGTCTGGGACACCTTCAGCCTGCTGGCTTGGATAGCCATGATCTTTAAGGCAACACGTAGTGCGCTGGCCATGCACTCAAAGCCTGAGGTCATGAGTTCGAGTCTCGGCAACTGCAGTCAAATGTGCCTGTGGTAAAGGACGGGGAGGGCCCACTTAAAATAATCGGTGTGATGGCACCTGTGGATGATGATGGGGTATCATTTGACTGCGGTTACATGGATTTTGCTTCTTTTCTTATAAAAAAAACACTACAATATAAATTGTAAAAAAAAAAATTTACAAATCAAAACGTCTCAAATATGTATTTTTAATTGGTGACAGACAGTATAACAAGAATATAGCAGAAAAAAAAGTTAAAACTAGTACAAATAAGAAAAAAAGCCTATGTATCTTATAATACACACCAGGCATGAAAGGGTTAATCAATTTAGTGATTGCATATTGTTTTAAAAATTTTTAAAGTACTACACTAGGGGAGTTAGGGGTGAGTTTAGGAAATTCTACAATTTGTATGCTAGCAGTGCCAAATTTTAACCACGTTAATATAGTGTTAAGATATGCAGCGGTACAAAATTTGAAGTATGTAACTCAAATAGTTTTTTAATTAAAAACTTTTAATTGATTATAAAGATACTCTGATTAAAAATGCTCCTTGCGTAACAATTTATGAATGTTTGGCATGAAACTTGGTGATCTGATGCTTCATGCACCTGAAAGTCATAATTGCTCTGGATTTTTATTTTACACCAGTACTTTAGTATCTAGAAATTTTTAAATGTGTCTATTTACAGATTTCAAGTTTTTTTTAACTTCCCATCGGCATTTGAATGTGAATATGTTCAATATTACTTGGCTGATATCAAAACCCAGAGCAATTTTGGAGCCTTATATGAATAAGAACACATCCTGAAATTTTCAAAAGAATCCCTTAAGAACTCTGTCACAAGGAGTTTTTTAGTTGCGTGAAAATGCTGAGAAAAAAGAAAGTGAGAAAAACAACATTAAACTTTTAAAATGTTCTAACCTCATCAGAGGTGTGTTCCAGCATTGGTTTCACTTTCTGACCTCGTATCCTCTTCTGTGCTGAACATTTTTGCAATTTATGGGTTCTCCTTGTGTGTATTTGTTTCCTGCATTTCCTGCATTTTCTACTCTGAATACTTCTTCTAGCATTGCACTTCTGACAAATGCATATTGCTCCAACTGAAATGTTTTCATTCCAATGACTATTCAACACCTGAATTGACTTCACACACCCCACATTAAACTCCACTACAGTTTTCAGTACTGCAAGTTCAAGTTTATTGCTATACACACATCTACTTTGAACAGATAGCTCCACGCAACATTGTGAAGAGATTCATTCGAGTTCTGTGTCGTACCCTTGGCATAGTGTTCTAGCAGCTGATCAGAACCAAGTTGCTGATCCGGAAATAGAATTTTAGTTACCACTTCTGGAGACAACTTGTGATTTTGTGGATGCAGATTGAGGATAATTTACATGATTGAATTTCTGATCCGTCGATATGCAGTCTCGGTGGGTGCGTACGCCCAACCACCAGCCATTTAATCCCTATGCACCACTATTTAAAAATGGCCACCAGACCTTTAAAAATGGCGCTGGCATGAAAGTCATTGCACTTTTAAATAGACAAAACATTGAACAATTTTTCAACATAAAAATATAAAAACCAACTTTTTTTACCAAATAGGCCAAATCTCACCCCTAAGTCCCCTTAAAGTACTACACTATATATTTAGTTGGTATAAAAGAGGCAAATTTGGGCAGTTTTGTCAATGAATCAGCTCTTTGACCGTCTTTACATTTGCAGTGCACTTATGAACCCATGCTAAACAGCTGTGTATTCTACTGTTTGACCAAAGGTCTAACTTGATGCATTAATGGTATTGTAACAAATAAAAACATCACTTACCCCTAAACACACTTTACCTCTTAGGCACTTACTGTAGTACAAATGTTACACTAGAGACACTGTCAGACACACTCCAAACTGATCCATCAAATGGAATCACAGCTGAACTGCAGTCGGCATTGTCCATTGAACTCTATTTGAACTCAAGTCAACTGTCTACTCTCTATTCCTACGCTACACATTAGGCACTAATCAGTTCCTTATATAAGCCTCGAACACAAAGCCACTGTTCTGGAAAGGGAACCTGCTCAAAACTGTTCAAACGAATCCTCAGTAGCACAGAAGCTGCACACACTGAACATTCTTTTGCACTGGCTATTGTTCTGAGCAACACTGGCAATTAGCTGCACGTAGGCTCCACCGGATGGGTATGCACTAACAATGGCAGCCTGCAGTGACTCTGGTACCTCCTCAGAGCTGGATATTCCAATCAGCACTGTTAGGCTAGGCCAGACATCCTGAGTGTACCAACAGCCTGCAGTGACTCTGGTCCCTTCTCAGAGCTGGATATTCCAATCAGCACTGTCATGCTAGGCCAGTATCTCGAGTGTACCAACAGCCTGAAGTGACTCTGGTCCCTCCTCAGAGCTGGATATTCCAATCAGCACTGTCATGCTGGGCCAGACATCCTGAGTGTATCAACAGTCTGAAGTGACTCTAGTCCCTTCTCAGAGCTGGATATTCCAATCAGCACTGTCATGCTAGGCCAGACATCCTGAGTGTATCAACAGCCTGCAGTGACTCTAGTCCCTTCTCAGAGCTGGACATTCCAATCAGCACTGTCATGCTAGGCCAGACATCCTGAGTGTATCAACAGCCTGCAGTGACTCTAGTCCCTTCTCAGAGCTGGATATCCCAATCAGCACTGTCATGCTAGGCCAGACATCCTGAGTGTATCAACAGTCTGAAGTGACTCTAGTCCCTTCTCAGAGCTGGATATCCCAATCAGCACTGTCATGCTAGGCCAGACATCCTGAGTGTATCAACAGCCTGCAGTGACTCTAGTCCCTTCTCAGAGCTGGATATCCCAATCAGCACTGTCATGCTAGGCCAGACATCCTGAGTGTATCAACAGCCTGCAGTGACTCTAGTCCCTTCTCAGAGCTGGATATTCCAATCAGCACTGTCATGCTAGGCCAGACATCCTGAGTGTATCAACAGCCTGCAGTGACTCTAGTCCCTTCTCAGAGCTGGATATCCCAATCAGCACTGTCATGCTAGGCCAGACATCCTGAGTGTTATCAACAGCCTGCAGTGACTCTAGTCCCTTCTCAGAGCTGGATATCCCAATCAGCACTGTCATGCTAGGCCAGACATCTCGAGTGTATCAACAGCCTGCAGTGACTCTAGTCCCTTCTCAGAGCTGGATATTCCAATCAGCACTGTCATGCTAGGCCAGACATCCTGAGTGTATCAACAGCCTGCAGTGACTCTAGTCCCTTCTCAGAGCTGGATATCCCAATCAGCACTGTCATGCTAGGCCAGACATCCTGAGTGTATCAACAGCCTGCAGTGACTCTAGTCCCTTCTCAGAGCTGGATATCCCAATCAGCACTGTCATGCTAGGCCAGACATCCTGAGTGTTATCAACAGCCTGCAGTGACTCTAGCCCCTTCTCAGAGCTGGACATTGCAATCAGCACTGTCATGCTAGGCCAGACATCCTGAGTGTATCAACAGCGTGCAGTGACTCTAGTCCCTTCTCAGAGCTGGATATCCCAATCAGCACTGTCATGCTAGGCCAGACATCCTGAGTGTATCAACAGTCTGAAGTGACTCTAGTCCCTTCTCAGAGCTGGATATCCCAATCAGCACTGTCATGCTAGGCCAGACATCCTGAGTGTATCAACAGCCTGCAGTGACTCTAGTCCCTTCTCAGAGCTGGATATCCCAATCAGCACTGTCATGCTAGGCCAGACATCCTGAGTGTATCAACAGCCTGCAGTGACTCTAGTCCCTTCTCAGAGCTGGATATTCCAATCAGCACTGTCATGCTAGGCCAGACATCCTGAGTGTATCAACAGCCTGCAGTGACTCTAGTCCCTTCTCAGAGCTGGATATCCCAATCAGCACTGTCATGCTAGGCCAGACATCCTGAGTGTATCAACAGCCTGCAGTGACTCTAGTCCCTTCTCAGAGCTGGATATCCCAATCAGCACTGTCATGCTAGGCCAGACATCCTGAGTGTTATCAACAGCCTGCAGTGACTCTAGCCCCTTCTCAGAGCTGGACATTGCAATCAGCACTGTCATGCTAGGCCAGACATCCTGAGTGTACCAACAGCCTGAAGTGACTCTAGTCCCTTCTCAGAGCTGGATATCCCAATCAGCACTGTCATGCTAGGCCAGACATCTCGAGTGTATCAACAGCCTGCAGTGACTCTAGTCCCTTCTCAGAGCTGGATATCCCAATCAGCACTGTCATGCTAGGCCAGATATCTCGAGTGTATCAACAGCCTGAAGTGACTCTGGTCCCTTCTCAGAGCTGGATATTCCAATCAGCACTCTCATGCTAGGCCAGACATCCTGAGTGTATCAACAGCCTGCAGTGACTCTGGTCCCTTCTCAGAGCTGGATATTCCAATCAGCACTGTCATGCTAGGCCAGACATACTGAGTGTACCAACAGCCTGAAGTGACTCTGGTCCCTTCTCAGAGCTGGATATTCCAATCAGCACTGTCATGCTAGGCCAGACATCCTGAGTGTACCAACAGCCTGAAGTGACTCTGGTCCCTCCTCAGACTTGGACATTCCAATCAGCAGTGTCACGCTGGGCCAGACATTCCAAGTATACCAACAGATTCTGACTACATTGTTGATCCTCTTCACCACACGGTACAAACCTTCCCTAGGTTGTTGAAGCTTGGGACAATTCCCTTTGTTCCAGATCATTCTGCTGGAAACTTCAGCTCTTGGCTTGTCAATGGTAACAGCTCTTCATCCAGTCACTTGCCACCTGAATGTCTTAATGGGCCATCTCGTGCACATTATGAAGACGTCCGAGGTTGCAGATGTACTTTCACAACTGCAATATATGTTGCAGGCCTAGCCGCATCATGCATCAGGATTACCCTGCAGGTGCCAGGATGCTTGTTGGTGTTCTGGAAACGTCAACTCATCTTGGTTGAATCGCATGACTCTCCTACCGCATCAACCATCACCTTATGGGTTCTGAGAGCATCGAGTCCCAGTATTGCATCCTTGGCCACCTTTACAATAAAAACCCATAAACTTATAATGGTTCCCCCATGGTCACTCCAGCAAGGCTTTCTTCTTCACAGACAAGGTGTCGCCTGATGCCATCACTATTTGGTAGTGAAATCCAATTTTTTTGTGACAAGCACTCCGCCACTTTTGGTCTGATTACTTGTGCCCACTATCCCTCGGCATAGCTGTCCACAATAAGGTTGTCATCCATACTTCTGCCCAAGATGGCACACAGCATCACTTGACGGGCTGGTGACATGTCCCTCGCACTTCGATCCTTATTCGTTTCTCTGGCCACACTGTGTACCAAATACTTTGATCTCCAAGATGGGTGGAGTTGTTCCCTTGATCACTATCTTCCCCTCCTAATGCCTACACTATTTGTCCATCATCAAACATCACCTGTTCTTTCATTTTTTGTGGACAGCCCCTTACTTGGTGTCCTGGCTAGTCACATCTCCAACACACACCACTTGAAGATGTTTCATTGATGTCCCTAAGCCAATTCTCTGTTCCTGATGTACCAAATACTCTAGGTCAGGGCAACAAGGCTACTATGTTGGCTGCATTCATCCTCAATGCAACAACACCTTGTGATGGTCGTGGACTTGCTGAGCATCAGACACTCTTCTATCTTGTCATCAAGCACCCCTTCGACAAAGGATTGGACAGCTTCCTGGGTTAATAGCTGTTCGGTTACCAGGGCAAACTCCTGCAGGGTCTCCTCTGGCTACTGTAGCCTTGATTTGAGCTGACTATAATAAGCTGCAGCCAAGCTGGTTTTAGAGAGCCTCCCAGTTATCAATTGATGCTGCTGATGTCAGGATTGCATTCAGAACTTCTCCAAACATCCCTGGAAGCTGGGTATCAGCTGTGTGGCTTCCTCCTCTGCTGAATACCAGTTGTGGTGGCAAACACGTCAAATTGTCAGCAGAAGTCTTGGAAACTTGAGCTAAAAATAGATATGTAATAAAGCCCATATATCTACCTAACATAAACATATTAATCTAACTAAAAGTCCTCATGTTGTATTTGGGTAGCTTGACACATGCATTTGTGTGACGACCTTTACTGCCATCAACACTTTCTTCCAGCAGACTAAGCTGTTCCCTGAAGTACACCATGGCATTGACACATCAGTGAAGGTTTTCATCTTTACACCAAGCTCTTCCATGTTTTTCTTCACACTGGCCAGTTGTTAGTCAATTTTGATGGACAGTTCCATCTTCAACTTGGACATTTCTTCATTGTCTTCATTTCTTCCTTTGCACCTTATTTCTGTCACATCGTCTCCATTCTGGAATTTACAATTTTCATTCCACATTACATGTTCTCCATCTTGGAGGCCATTTTCTCTTCATTTCAAATTTTGTGGTTTTCACTTAATAATTGTTTAAATGAGGCGCTTGGGGCTAAATAATGGTAAGCCACGCTTTGAGAAAAATTGAGATTCTTACATTTCTGGTTCCTGCTAAGTGATGGCTAGCCACAGGTGGAATAGTGTTTGAAGAAACTGGGAGATGGTGACACACACTTGCTTGCTATATAGAACACCAAGAAATAATGTGCAATTTTTGTACTTTAGATGGTAAGCCAAAGGTAAAATGGCACCTTGCAAAGTGAGTTGTTACAATGAAATAATGTGCTGTGGAACCGATATGCAAGTCAGCTGTTCTGAGAGTGAATCCTGATGCAATGACAGTATTGCAGATGTGGATTATCAAAAAATCCATGTGATCTCTCCCCACAATCAGAGATAAGCATCAACAAAATGTAATTATGTGGTATGCCATATTATAGCATTTGACGTTGTGGCTTATGACAATGTACTATGTGCAATATTCATTAATAACTTTTAATGGAACCGTATATTATAGTAATCTTTATTTCCATTTCAATTACAAATTATATACACTTACATACTTGTTACTACATTGAGTTGCTGATTGCCCTTGGGCCCATTAGGCTTAAACACTGAGGTTGTCGAGCTAATGGGTCCCCATTTACATCTTATCTAAAATACATCTTCATTTTTGTCATATTTACTTATCTTCCTTAACCATTTGGCTCTTACTTTGCCCAAAAAGTTCCCAATTTCAATTAAATTTTCCCTAGTTTTTACACTCATTAACTTCATTGCTTGAATTTCATTTGGTAGACTTGTCCAATCTTTTTTACCTATCCTCCCCCTAAGCAACCTAGTTTCTTCACATTCTAAAAGTAAATGCCATTTTTATCCCTTTGGTGACATAATGGGCATTTCCCTAGGTCCCTCCCTCTTCGCAACCCCTTCAGTTTCACCAGCCCTGTTCTGGCCCATGCAAAGCCTTCTCTTGCTGCTTTATCACAAATGTCTACATATCCCTTTGTTGGCATAATGGGCATTTCCCTAGGTCCCTCCCTCTTCGCAACCCCTTCAGTTTCACCAGCCCTGTTCTGGCCCATGCAAAGCCTTCTCTTGCTGCTTTATCACAAATGTCTACATATCCCTTTGTTGGCATAATGGGCATTTCCCTAGGTCCCTCCCTCTTCGCAACCCCTTCAGTTTCACCAGCCCTGTTCTGGCCCATGCAAAGCCTTCTCTTGCTGCTTTATCACAAATGTCTATATGTTTTTCCCTGTTCCAGCCCACTTTCATATCTCTATAAACTTCCAGTGAGCTTTTCAAATTGAAACTTCCTACCATTTCTTGCCTTTCAATATCTTCTGTTCTTAGCCTAAGTTCTTTCCAAAATCCACTTGGAATAATTCCCTGTCTTCCCACATGTCACCAAACCCTATTTTTAGCATCATTTCCTTTATCTTGTTTAGCCATGAATCTTTCTGATTTAGTTTTTCCTGTACTATCAAGCATTGACGTAGAATATTCTGCTCATCTAAACTCCTAATTCTCGCCCAATATTTTAACACCCTTACGACCATTATCCCTCTAGTTCCCAGTCTTCCCAATTCTGCTTGTGCCACTCCATTTGGTGAAGCTCATGGTAAACCCAAAACTTGCTTGCAAAAGTTTCTTTGTAATTTGCACCCCTTTCCTCCAAACCCCATATCTCCACCCCATACAGCATTTTTGCTTCTACTACGGCTGTGTAAATTCTCTCCAGCTGTTTGTTTTATTTGCATTCCTGGTAATTTATCTAGGCATGCTTTAATAGCTTTTAATTAATGGAACCATGATTTATGTGATGTTGCATAAAAATGTTGTAACATAGAATCATTTTTATTTTTAAGGGTTAGAAGTACTTGAGTGATGCAACCAAAAAGAAAATAGCTGCCAGCAAAATTGGACCTCCATGTACTTGCTGTTGGAAATGATTGAGGTACACTGTTGATGGAGACTTGGTGAAATGAATGTCAAGAAGCCTGACCATCCTGCACAGATTGAGACCTTAACACCAAAACACAAATGACCATTTCCTATATATCACAAGAAACTGTCCGACATCGTGAACCTCCTCCCCTATATATCTGCAGAGCATCATGGACTTTATTTGCCCATGATACAGTACAAAGCCACAAAGTGGATTGGTGAACCTGAATTAATTTATGGCAGTTCCATAGATGATGCATAAGGTAATTGGAATGGAGATCAATCAAACAAATATTGGCCCTGAAACATTGGCAATATATAATGACAAGCCACAAATGTTTAGGTATTCCTTGTACTTAATACTGTTCTGCACTAGTTAAAGTAATAAACAATGTTCCATTCTATGTGGCAACAATACCTAAATGTATGTAGTACCATATAAAAAGATTAAAATTCCCCTTATACACATCATCTGATTTATGTTATGTTTTGAACTTTGATGTGTCTCCTGTACAATTCACATAAGGTGACTTATCATTATCTAGCCCCAAATGCCTCAAATACTTGTTCCATCGTGACATTTATATCCCACTCCTGACGGTGTAACAAATGAGAACACCAGTTGCTGCTAAACACGCTTAGGTGCTTAGTGTAGCGCACTTGAGACACACATTCACAACAAAACACAACTGATCTGTCGAATCAAATCACAACTCTGTACTGTCTCCCTCAACTCAACTGTCTAATCTTCGTTCAACTCTACTCAACTACACCAGGCACTAGTCAGCTCCAAATGTTCTGGATAGGGAGACCAGCCATTAGTTGGGTATGATCTGCAATAACTGTATCATTGATTGCTTGTAGTGAGGATTGTGCACACCATTTACATTAAATTACACAGAAACTTGCTTTTGGCATTTCAGCACAATTTCCAAGTCCTATAATGGCACATCCTCTTAGGAATTCTCTAAGCAGTAGCTCTCTTTGAATAATGACACTGTTGATGGATTTTGTTGCAGAATCCTTATCTGAACACAAATGTATGTTCTGAGGCTGTTAGATCTTTAAACTTTTATTACTTAAAGATACAGATAAGCCCAGAGACAGGGTTATCTATTTCATTCCAGTGCAAATCCCACACACAACTTCCCTTCTAAGGCAGGACAACTGTCAAAATCTTCTGATTTCTTTCACTTTTCTATCATTACTCAGAACACAAAACAAAGTGGACACAAAATATTAACAAGCTGTCACACGAATAATTAACCATCTTTGAAGATGCTAATATTAAATGCTCCTTGTGCCCTCCAGCTTAATATACTGCTCCCAAATTTTTAATTTGAGCTTAGTAAAGAAACGAAGACATAGCTGCACAGACATTCCTTTATTCAATCAGTTTAGGAGAAAAACTGTGTAGACGTTATTGAATTTTTCAACACCTATTTAATTTTTTAATTTTTGGTGCATAACAATGTTTAAATATATGATTCATGTAGCTATCCTGAAAATGTCAAGCTTATAAGCTGTAAACTGTTGTCCAAGGAGCAGTTTTAAATGGTACATAGCATGAAAGTGTAACTTTGACATACACCACAGGGTTCAAATTTGGGACCATACCTATTCATCCTGTATATAGTCTATTTATAAAAATACACAAAGCAGGAGGTCTAGCTATAGGATATGCTGACGATACTACCAAAGTTGTAACTGCCAACACTACAGTTGATGTGCAGATTAAAGCAAATAAAATATTAAAAATCATAGATACACATTTTGCAGAATTGGGGATGGCACTAAATATAAACAAAGCACAATGGATGCAAATTAGTATAAGCAACAAAACACAATCAAATATTACTTTGGCAATACAAGATAAACAAATCTAACAGATCAAACTAACTTTTTGGCATTAACTATTGATAATAATTTAAAATGGAATAAACATATAGAAAGGATTTCAAAGAAAATAAATAGTGGTATTTACATATTAAAACAGATAGCACAAATTATGGCAGAGGATAGTGTAATACAGGTATATTATGCTTTTGTACATTCACATCTGAAATACGGGCTGATACTATGGGGATCAGCAAATATGAAACATTTACTGAAAATATTCAGACTACAGAAAAGAGCGATAAGGGTGTGGCGGGGATTTATTAAAAGATGGTTGTTAACACATATTAGCGTGAATTTAGCAGCAAATGGAGCACTGTTTTTGCTAAAAGGTGGAAAGTTTGTTAGAGCAGACGCCACTTTTATCTTCAGGGGAGGTGGTCGTGGAATGGAATGCATAAATCGACGTACTTTTATTAGAAACACATTTATTCGTTATATGTACACTTTACGTTACAGTTACAACTAGTTAATAACTTTTAAAATTGGATAGCGTCCATGCTGTCTAAAAGTTTGTGTAATTCACATATTCACACGCCATCAACAATTATACGTCCTTACACTTTGAAGTCACAGACGCTAATGAAAGTAGTTTCTGAGCGTCTCTATGACGCAACACCGCCATTCTTGTGTATTCATCCGCGCAACAGTTCTCATTGGTCGAACTCAAACAGTTGAGAAGACATTGTCTATTTTGAGTATTATCAAAAGAAATAAGTCCCTGATACACCCAAATTAAAAGAATTAAAAATTTACACACTCTTACAAAAATATTTACATGAACAATCTTCTATTAGTCAATATTCTGTCTCAAGGGTAATAAAAAAAAATACAAATTAAAATCTCATGTAGAGACACTTTTAAAGAATTAAGCACTAACACTAACACTACCTTGCTTGTACATTTATGAATCTCTCAAGCATGTAATAAAGACGCATAAAGACAATAAAAACATGAATGTACACAATCATGACACTAGAACTAGGCAAAACTATTTTAGAAGTAGATTAAGGGGCTCCCTTGGAAAGAAATGTATTGAGAGTAATGCAAAGGATTTATATAATCACTTACCTGGTGAAATTAAGGAAATAAAGAATGAGGTGAAAATGAGAATGGAAATGAAGTCCTATCTCATCAAAAATGTATTTTATTCTGTAGAAGAGTATAAGGCAGGAAGAAATGTACGCTGTTAGTTTACCTCTCCTTTAAGAGTAGCTCTGAAGTTAAAATCTGATAGTTGTGTATACATAACTAAAATTGTAATTGGTACTCTATACCTCATGAAAGAACTCTTAAAATTGTAAAACTTATAATTAAAATTGTAAATGTATTCACTTGTCTTATGTACAAAATTCTTCAAATTGTAAAATTTATGTTTTTCTTTTATGTGACGAACTTTGTAAATTTTATTACATTGGTGAATAAACTGATACTGATACAATAGAAGTGAGATGTCACAGTCTTACTGAACAGGGAATGTGCAGTTTGTTTCAGGTAACATTTGCTTTCATTCTGCTGACAATATTGTCCATCTGCCATATGCTCTCCTTATCAAAAATCAATGCTTCACTATGATCTACATCCCTCTTCAGTTAATGGGTATAGATAAGTGATGGGTGTGACTATTCCAAATGACATCAATATCCATAGTTACCAGATAAATGATAAACATTCTGCTTAGCAGGCTGGCATTTCATTCACTCTAACCATTGCTTCTAACAATTACCTTTTCAATTTTCTTCACAATAAACATTGCACTGGACCTTCTTCTTGTTCTTCTCGTTCTATCTGTTTTATTCTATTAAGCTATTCAGTGTTTATTTTTACTTATAAATTGAACTCTGTTGATGTAGATATCTGTTGCACTGAGTATTTTTGCTTCTTTTGTCATATCTGTGACCAATTATGTGCTTATAAATGTTATTAGTGTTTCTTCTCTTATCAAGTGTTGAGGGAGCTTCTTTTCTAAGCCCTCATAATCAAAGGCAAACCAGAGACATTAAGAAGTCATTTATCACATGTTGTATGCTCAGTGATGGGTAAGAAAATTGAATTAATGTACGCTCATGCAAAAAGTAGAATGAAACACAAAACTCATTTTTCTTCTTAAACAAAGGATATGGCCTTGAAAATACAGTGGTAAGATTCACTTTAAAATGTGTCATACTGTGCCAGCAAAGTTCTAAACACATTATACATCATTAACTGCAGGCACCACATACTGTGCATGCGCAGTACAAGAGTAATGTACTTTATGGTGGTGTGTTACTGAGTCAATTTAGTATTACACATCAATGCAACATTATGAAAAATAAAAATGTCTTAATGTTGCGCATATAGCTGCAATGTGAGATGTGATGCACACAAGGGAACTCATTTTCATTCATTTCCAAACAGAGACAGATCTCCCAAAATGTGTAGGATATGGGTAGAATTTTGCAAAAGAAAACACTTTTTGCCTGCTCCCAGTACACGTTAATTCCTGTTCCATTTCAAGGACACAAACAATAAATAAGTACAGCTAACAAAAAAGTAGCTTATGCCACATAAAAATTTTAGAGACCCTTTATTGAATTTGGAACAACTCTTATATAAGGAAAAACAAAGATGCTTTCCGGATATCGAGTTCCAGTAGGACAACTGATCCATCACCATCTCCATCCAAGAGAAAACAACAAAGAAGCGAACAATATAAAGCTAGAAATTGTAAAAGAGTTCTTTCTGCTTTGCACTAACTTGTGCAAAGTCTCAGCTAGCACTACGTGTCTAGAGATCCAGGGGTTATATCACTCACTTGTACAAAGTCTCAGCTAGTCTCAGCTACCACTACATGTCTAGAGATCCAGGAGTTATATCACTCACTTGTACAAAGTCTCAGCTAGTCTCAGCTAGCACTACATGTCTAGAGATCCAGGGGTTCCATCACTCACTTGTGCAAAGTCTCTGCTAGCACTTCATGTCTAGAGATCCACGGGTTATATCACTCACTTGTACAAAGTCTCAGCTAGTCTCAGCTAGCACTACATGTCTAGAGATCCAGGAGTTATATCACTCACTTGTACAAAGTCTCAGCTAGTCTCAGCTAGCACTACATGTCTAGAGATCCAGGGGTTATATCACTCACTTGTACAAAGTCTCAGCTAGTCTCAGCTACCACTACATGTCTAGAGATCCAGGGGTTATATCACTCACTTGTACAAACTCTCAGCTAGTCTCAGCTAGCACTACATGTCTAGAGATCCAGGGGTTACATCACTCACTTGTGCAAAGTCTCAGCTAGCACTACATGTCTAGAGATCCAGGGGTTACATCTCTCACTTGTGCAAAGTCTCTGCTAGCACTTCATGTCTAGAGATCCACGGGTTATATCACTCACTTGTACAAACTCTCAGCTAGTCTCAGCTAGCACTACATGTCTAGAGATCCAGGGGTTACATCACTCACTTGTGCAAAGTCTCAGCTAGCACTACATGTCTAGAGATCCAGGGGTTACATCACTCACTTGTGCAAAGTCTCTGCTAGCACTTCATGTCTAGAGATCCACGGGTTATATCACTCACTTGTACAAAGTCTCAGCTAGTCTCAGCTAGCACTACATGTCTAGAGATCCAGGGGTTATATCACTCACTTGTACAAAGTCTCAGCTAGTCTCAGCTAGCACTACATGTCTAGAGATCCAGGGGTTCCATCACTCACTTGTGCAAAGTCTCTGCTAGCACTTCATGTCTAGAGATCCACGGGTTATATCACTCACTTGTACAAAGTCTCAGCTAGTCTCAGCTAGCACTACATGTCTAGAGATCCAGGAGTTATATCACTCACTTGTACAAAGTCTCTGCTAGTCTCAGCTAGCCCTACATGTCTAGAGATCCAGGGGTTATATCACTCACTTGTGCAAAGTCTCAGCTAGCACTACATGTCTAGAGATCCAGGGGTTATATCACTCACTTGTGCAAAGTCTCAGCTAGTCTCAGCTAGCACTACATGTCTAGAGATCCAGGGGTTATATCACTCAATTGTGCAAAGTCTCAGCTAGCACTTCATGTCTAGAGATCCAGGGGTTATATCACTCACTTGTGCAAAGTCTCAGCTAGCACTTCATGTCTAGAGATCCAGGGGTTATATCACTCACTTCTGCAAAGTCTCTGCTGGCACTTCATGTCTAGAGATCCAGGGGTTATATCACTCACTTGTACAAAGTCTCAGCTAGTCTCAGCTAGCACTTCATGTCTAGAGATCCAGGGGCTACATTACTCGCTTGTGCAAAGTCTCAGCAAGCACTACATGTCTAGAGATCCAGGGGTTATATCACTCACTTCTGCAAAGTCTCTGCTGGCACTTCATGTCTAGAGATCCAGGGGTTATATCACTCACTTGTACAAAGTCTCAGCTAGTCTCAGCTAGCACTACATGTCTAGAGTTCCAGGGGTTACATCACTCACTTGTGCAAAGTCTCAGCTGGCACTACATGTCTAGAGATCCAGGGGTTATATCACTCACTTGTGCAAAGTCCCAGCTAGCACTTCATGTCTAGAGATCCAGGGGTTATATCACTCACTTGTGCAAAGTCTCACCTAGCACTTCATGTCTAAAGATCCAGGGGTTATATCACTCACTCTTGCGAAGTCTCTGCTAGCACTTCATATCTAGAGATCCAGGGGTTACATCACTCACTTGTGCAAAGTCTCAGCTAGTCTCTCCTAGCACTACATGTCTAGAGATCCAGGGGTTACATCACTCCCTTGTGCAAAGTCTCAGCTAGCACTACATGTCTAGAGATCCAGGGGTTAAATCACTCACTTGTGCAAAGTCTCAGCTAGTCTCTGCTAGCACTACATGTCTAGAGATCCAGGGGTTACATCACTCACTTGTGCAAAGTCTCAGCTAGTCGCAGCTAGCACTACATGTCTAGAGATCCAGGGGTTACATCACTCACTTGTGCAAAGTCTCAGCTAGTCGCAGCTAGCACTACATGTCTAGAGATCCAGGGGTTATATCACTCACTTGTACAAATACGCAGCTAGTCTCAGCTAGCACTACATGTCTAGACATCCAGGGGTTACATCACTCACTTGTGCAAAGTCTCAGCTAGTCTCAGCTAGCACTACATGTCTAGAGATCCAGGGGTTATATCACTCACTTGTACAAAGTCTCTGGTAGTCTCAACTAGCACTACATGTCTAGAGATCCAGGGAATATATCATTCACTTGTGCAAACTCTCAGCTTGTCTCTGCTAGCACTTCGTGTCTAGAGATCCAGGGGTTACATCACTCACTTGTGCAAAGTCTCAGCTAGCACTACATGTCTAGAGATCCAGGGGTTATATCACTCACTTGTGCAAAGTCTCAGCTTGTCTCTGCTAGCACTTCGTGTCTAGAGATCCAGGGGTTACATCACTCACTTGTGCAAAGTCTCAGCTACTCTCAGCTAGCACTACATGTCTGGAGATCCAGGGGTTATATCACTCACTTGTACAAAGTCTCAGCTAGTCTCAGCTAGCACTACATGTCTAGAGATCCAGGGGTTACATCACTCACTTGTGCAAAGTCTCAGCTTGTCTCTGCTAGCACTTCGTGTCTACAGATCCAGGGGTTACATCACTCACTTGTGCAAAGTCTCAGCTAGCACTACATGTCTAGAGATCCAGGGGTTATATCACTCACTTGTGCAAAGTCTCAGCTTGTCTCTGCTAGCACTACATGTCTAGAGATCCAGGGGTTATATCACACACTTGTGAAATGTCTCAGCCTGTCTCTGCTAGCACTTCATGACTAGAGATCCAGGGGTTACATCACTCACTTGTGCAAAGTCTCAGCTAGTCTCAGCTAGCACTACATGTCTAGAGATCCAGAGGTTACATCACTCACTTGTGCAAAGTCTCAGCTAGTCTCAGCTAGCGCTACATGTCTAGAGATCCAGGGGTTATATCACTTACTTGTACAAAGTCTCAGCTAGTTTTAGCTACCACTACCTATCTAGAGATTCAGGGGTTACATCACTCACTTGTGCAAAGTCTCGGCTAGCACTTCATATCTAGAGATCCGGGGGTTATATCACTCACCTGTGCAAAGTCTCAGCTAGCACTTCATGTCTAGAGATCCAGGGGTTGTATCACTCATTTGTGCAAAGTCTCAGCTAGCACTTCATGTCCAGAGATCCAGGGGTTATATCACTCACTTGTGCAAAGTCTCAGCTAGTCTCTGCTAGCACTACATGTCTAGAGATCCAGGGGTTACATCACTCACTTGTGCAAAGTCCCAGCTAGTCGCACCTAGCACTACATGTCTAGAGATCCAGGGGTTATATCACTCACTTGTGCAAAGTCTCAGCTAGCACTACATGTCTGGAGATCCAGGGGTTATATCACTCACTTGTACAAAGTCTCAGCTAGTCTCAGCTAGCACTACATGTCTAGAGATCCAGGGGTTACATCACTCACTTGTGCAAAGTCGCAGCTAGTCTCAGCTAGCACTTCATGTCTAGAGATCCAGGGGTTACATCACTCACTTGTGCAAAGTCTCAGCTAGTCTCAGCTAGCACTACATGTCTGGAGATCCAGGGGTTATATCACTCACTTGTACAAAGTCTCAGCTAGTCTCAGCTAGCACTACATGTCTAGAGATCCAGGGGTTACATCACTCACTTGTGCAAAGTCGCAGCTAGTCTCAGCTAGCACTTCATGTCTAGAGATCCAGGGGTTATATCACTCACTTGTACAAAGTCTCAGCTAGTCTCAGCTAGCACTACATGTCTAGAGATCCAGGGGTTATATCACTCACTTGTGCAAAGTCTCAGCTAGTCTCAGCTAGCACTACATGTCTAGAGATCCAGGGGTTATATCACTCACTTGTACAAAGTCTCAGCTAGTCTCAGCTAGCACTACATGTCTAGAGATCCAGGGGTTATATCACTCACTTGTGCAAAGTCTCAGCTAGTCTCAGCTAGCACTACATGTCTAGAGATCCAGGGGTTATATCACTCACTTGTACAAAGTCTCAGGTAGTCTCAGCTAGCGCTACATGTCTAGAGATCCAGGGGTTACATCACTCACTTGTGCAAAGTCTCAGCTAGCACTACATGTCTAGAGATCCAGGGGTTATATCACTGACTTGTACAAAGTCTCAGCTAGTCTCTGCTAGCACTTCATGTCTAGAGATCCAGGGGTTACATCACTCACTTGTGCAAAGTCTCAGCTAGTCTCAGCTAGCACTACATGTCTAGAGATCCAGAGGTTAGATCACTCACTTGTGCAAAGTCTCAGCTAGTCTCAGCTAGCGCTACATGTCTAGAGATCCAGGGGTTATATCACTTACTTGTACAAATTCTCAGCTAGTCTCAGCTAGCACTACCTGTCTAGAGATCCAGGGGTTACATCACTCACTTGTGCAAAGTCTCAGCTAGTCTCAGCTAGCACTACATGTTTAGAGATCCAGGGGTTATATCACTCACTTGTACAAAGTCTCAGTTAGTCTCAGCTAGCACTACATGTCTAGAGATCCAGGGGTTACATCACTCACTTGTGAAAAGTCTCAGCTAGCACTACATGTCTAGAGATCCAGGGGTTATATCACTCACTTGTGCAAAGTCTCAGCTATTACTACATGTCTAGAGATCCAGGGGTTACATCACTCACTTGTGCAAAGTCTCAGCTAGCACTTCATGTCTAGAGATCCAGGAGTTACATAACTCACTTGTGCAAAGTCTCAGCTAGCACTTCATTTCTAGAGATCCGGGGGTTATATCACTCACTTGTACAAAGTCTCAGCTAGCACTTCATTTCTAGAGATCCAGGGGTTATATCACTCACTTGTTCTAAGTCTCAGCTTGCACTTCATGTCTAGAGATCCAGGGGTTATATCACTCACTTGTTCAGAGTCTCAGCTAGCACTTCATGTCTAGAGATCCAGGGGTTATATCACTCACTTGTACAAAGCCTCTGCTAGCACTTCAAGTCTAGAGATCCAGGAGTTACATAACTCACTTGTGCAAAGTCTCAGCTAGCACTTCATGTCTAGAGATCCAGGGGTTATATCACTCACTTGTACAAAGTCTCTGCTAGCACTTCAAGTCTAGAGATCCAGGAGTTACATAACTCACTTGTGCAAAGTCTCATCTAGCACTTCATGTCTAGAGATCCATTGGTTATATCACTCACTTGTACAAAGTCTCTGCTAGCACTTCAATTCTAGAGATCCAGGAGTTACATAACTCACTTGTGCAAAGTCACAGCTAGCACTTCATGTCTAGAGATCCAGGGGTATATCACTCACTTGTACAAAGTCTCTGCTAGCACTTCATGTCTAGAGATCCACGGTTTACATCACTGACCTGTGCAAAGTCTCTGCTAGCACTTCATGTCTAGACATCCACGGTTTACATCACTGACCTGTGCAAAGTATCTGCTAGCACTTCATGTCTAGAGATCCACGGTTTACATCACTGACCTGTGCAAAGTCTCTGCTAGCACTTCATGACTAGAGATCCACGGTTTACATCACTGACCTGTGCAAAGTCTCAGCTAGCACTTCATGTCTAGAGATCCAGGGTTTACATCACTCACTTGTACAAAGTCTCAGCTTGTCTCTGCTAGCACTTCATGTCTAGAGATCCAGGAGTTACATCACTCACTTGTACAAAGTCTCAGCTAGTCTCTGCTAGCACTACATGTCTAGAGATCCAGGGGTTATATCACTCACTTGTGCAAAGTCTCAGCTAGTACTACATGTCTGGAGATCCAGGGGTTATATCACTCACTTGTACAAAGTCTCAGCTAGTCTCAGCTAGCACTACATGTCTAGAGATCCAGGGGTTACATCACTCACTTGTGCAAAGTCGCAGCTAGTCTCAGCTAGCACTACATGTCTAGAGATCCAGGGGTTATATCACTCACTTGTACAAAGTCTCAGGTAGTCTCAGCTAGCGCTACATGTCTAGAGATCCAGGGGTTACATCACTCACTTGTGCAAAGTCTCAGCTAGCACTACATGTCTAGAGATCCAGGGGTTATATCACTGACTTGTACAAAGTCTCAGCTAGTCTCTGCTAGCACTTCATGTCTAGAGATCCAGGGGTTACATCACTCACTTGTGCAAAGTCTCAGCTAGTCTCAGCTAGCACTACATGTCTAGAGATCCAGAGGTTAGATCACTCACTTGTGCAAAGTCTCAGCTAGTCTCAGCTAGCGCTACATGTCTAGAGATCCAGGGGTTATATCACTTACTTGTACAAATTCTCAGCTAGTCTCAGCTAGCACTACCTGTCTAGAGATCCAGGGGTTACATCACTCACTTGTGCAAAGTCTCAGCTAGTCTCAGCTAGCACTACATGTTTAGAGATCCAGGGGTTATATCACTCACTTGTACAAAGTCTCAGTTAGTCTCAGCTAGCACTACATGTCTAGAGATCCAGGGGTTACATCACTCACTTGTGAAAAGTCTCAGCTAGCACTACATGTCTAGAGATCCAGGGGTTATATCACTCACTTGTGCAAAGTCTCAGCTATTACTACATGTCTAGAGATCCAGGGGTTACATCACTCACTTGTGCAAAGTCTCAGCTAGCACTTCATGTCTAGAGATCCAGGAGTTACATAACTCACTTGTGCAAAGTCTCAGCTAGCACTTCATTTCTAGAGATCCGGGGGTTATATCACTCACTTGTACAAAGTCTCAGCTAGCACTTCATTTCTAGAGATCCAGGGGTTATATCACTCACTTGTTCTAAGTCTCAGCTTGCACTTCATGTCTAGAGATCCAGGGGTTATATCACTCACTTGTTCAGAGTCTCAGCTAGCACTTCATGTCTAGAGATCCAGGGGTTATATCACTCACTTGTACAAAGCCTCTGCTAGCACTTCAAGTCTAGAGATCCAGGAGTTACATAACTCACTTGTGCAAAGTCTCAGCTAGCACTTCATGTCTAGAGATCCAGGGGTTATATCACTCACTTGTACAAAGTCTCTGCTAGCACTTCAAGTCTAGAGATCCAGGAGTTACATAACTCACTTGTGCAAAGTCTCATCTAGCACTTCATGTCTAGAGATCCATTGGTTATATCACTCACTTGTACAAAGTCTCTGCTAGCACTTCAATTCTAGAGATCCAGGAGTTACATAACTCACTTGTGCAAAGTCACAGCTAGCACTTCATGTCTAGAGATCCAGGGGTATATCACTCACTTGTACAAAGTCTCTGCTAGCACTTCATGTCTAGAGATCCACGGTTTACATCACTGACCTGTGCAAAGTCTCTGCTAGCACTTCATGTCTAGACATCCACGGTTTACATCACTGACCTGTGCAAAGTATCTGCTAGCACTTCATGTCTAGAGATCCACGGTTTACATCACTGACCTGTGCAAAGTCTCTGCTAGCACTTCATGACTAGAGATCCACGGTTTACATCACTGACCTGTGCAAAGTCTCAGCTAGCACTTCATGTCTAGAGATCCAGGGTTTACATCACTCACTTGTACAAAGTCTCAGCTTGTCTCTGCTAGCACTTCATGTCTAGAGATCCAGGAGTTACATCACTCACTTGTACAAAGTCTCAGCTTGTCTCTGCTAGCACTTCATGTCTAGAGATCCAGGGGTTATATCACTCACGTTTGCAAAGTCTCAGCTAGCACTTCATTTCTAGAGATCCAGGGGTTACATCACTCACTTGTGCAAAGTCTCAGCTAGCACTTCATGTCTAGAGATCCTGGGGTTACATTACTCACTTGTACAAAGTCTCAGCTAGCACTTCATGTCTAGAGATCCAGGGGTTACATCAATCACTAGTGCAAAGTCTCTGCTAGCACTACATGTCTAGAGATCCAGGGGTTACATCACTCACTTGTACAAAGTCTCAGCTAGTCTCAGATAGCACTACATGTCTAGAGATCCAGGGGTTATATCACTCACTTGTACAAAGTCTCAGCTAGTCTCAGCTAGCACTTCATGTCTAGAGATCCAGGGGTTACATCACTCACTTGTGCAAAGTCTCAGCTAGCACTACATGTCTAGAGATCCAGGGGTTATATCACTCACTTGTGCAAAGTCTCTGCTAGCACTACATGTCTAGAGATCCAGGGGTTACATCACTCACTTGTGCAAAGTCCTTGCTAGCACTTCATGTCTAGAGATCCAGGGGTTACATCACTCACTAGTGCAGAGTCTCAGCTAGCACTACATGTCTAGAGATCCAGGGGTTACATAACTCACTTGTGCAGAGTCTCAGCTAGCACTACATGTCTAGAGATCCAGGGGTTACATCACTCACTAGTGCAGAGTCTCAGCTAGCACTACATGTCTAGAGATCCAGGGGTTACATCACTCACTAGTGCAGAGTCTTAGCTAGCACTTCATGTCTAGAGATCCAGGGGTTACATAACTCACTTGTGCAGAGTCTCAGCTAGCACTACATGTCTAGAGATCCAGGGGTTACATCACTCACTAGTGCAGAGTCTCAGCTAGCACTACATGTCTAGAGATCCAGGGGTTACATCACTAACTAGTGCAGATCACTTGTGCAGAGTCTCAGCTAGCACTTCATGTCTAGAGATCCAGGGGTTATATCACTCACTTGTGCAAAGTCTCAGCTAGCACTTCATGTCTAGAGATCCAGGGGTTATATCACTCACTTGTGCAAAGTCTCAGCTAGCACTACATGTCCAGAGATCCAGGGGTTAGATCACTCACATGTGCAAAGTCTCAGCTAGTCTCAGCTAGCACTACATGTCTAGAGATCCAGGGGTTACATCACTCACTTGTACAAAGTCTCAGCTAGTCTCAGTTAGCACTTGATGTCTAGAGATCCAGGGGTTACATCACTCACTAGTGCAAAGTCTCTGCTAGCACTTCATGTCTAGAGATCCAGGGGTTACATCACTCACTTGTGCAAAGTCTCTGCTAGTCTCAGCTAGCACTTCATGTCTAGAGATCCAGGGGTTACATCACTCACTGGTGCAAAGTCTCTCCTAGCACTACATGTCTAGAGATCCAGGGGTTATATCACTCACTTGTACAAAGTCTCATCACTTCATGTCTAGAGATCCAGGGGTTATATCACTCACTTGTGCAAAGTCTCAGCTAGCACTTCATGTCTAGAGAACCAGGGGTTATATCACTCACTTGTGCAAAGTCTCAGCTAGCACTACATGTCTAGAGATCCAGGGGTTAGATCACTCACATGTGCAAAGTCTCAGCTAGTCTCAGCTAGCACTACATGTCTAGAGATCCAGGGGTTACATCACTCACTTGTACAAAGTCTCAGCTAGTCTCAGCTAGCACTTGATGTCTAGAGATCCAGGGGTTACATCACTCACTAGTGCAAAGTCTCTGCTAGCACTTCATGTCTAGAGATCCAGGGGTTACATCACTCACTTGTGCAAAGTCTCTGCTAGTCTGAGCTAGCACTTCATGTCTAGAGATCCAGGGGTTACATCACTCACTTGTACAAAGTCTCAGCTAGTCTCAGCTAGCACTACATGTCTAGAGATCCAGGGGTTATATCACTCACTTGTGCAAAGTTTCAACTAGTCTCAGATAGCACTACATGTCTAGAGATCCAGGGGTTATATCACTGACTTGTACAAAGTCTCAGCTAGTCTCAGGTAGCACTTCTTGTCTAGAGATCCAGGGGTTACATCACTCACTTGTGCAAAGTCTCAGCTAGCACTACATGTCTAGAGATCCAGGGGTTATATCACTCACTTGTGCAAATTCTCTGCTAGCACTACATGTCTAGAGATCCAGGGGTTACATCACTCACTTGTGCAAAGTCTCTGCTAGCACTTCATGTCTAGAGATCCAGGGGTTACATCACTCACTAGTGCAGAGTCTCAGCTAGCACTACATGTCCAGAGATCCAGGGGTTACATAACTCACTTGTGCAGAGTCTCAGCTAGCACTACATGTCTAGAGATCCAGGGGTTACATCACTCACTAGTGCAGAGTCTCAGCTAGCACTACATGTCTAGAGATCCAGGGGTTACATCACTCACTAGTGCAGAGTCTCAGCTAGCACTTCATGTCTAGAGATCCAGGGGTTACATAACTCACTTGTGCAGAGTCTCAGCTAGCACTACATGTCTAGAGATCCAGGGGTTACATCACTCACTAGTGCAGAGTCTCAGCTAGCACTACATGTCTAGAGATCCAGGGGTTACATCACTCACTAGTGCAGAGTCCCAGCTAGCACTTCATGTCTAGAGATCCAGGGGTTACATAACTCACTTGTGCAGAGTCTCAGCTAGCACTTCATGTCTAGAGATCCAGGGGTTACATCACTCACTAGTGCAGAGTCTCAGCTAGCACTTCATGTCTAGAGATCCAGGGGTTACATAACTCACTTGTGCAGAGTCTCAGCTAGCACTACATTTCTAGAGATCCAGGGGTTATATCACTCACTTGTACAAAGTCTCTGGTAGTCTCAACTAGCACTACATGTCTAGAGATCCAGGGGTTATATCACTCACTTGTGCAAACTCTCAGCTTGTCTCTGCTAGCACTTCGTGTCTAGAGATCCAGGGGTTACATCACTCACTTGTGCAAAGTCTCAGCTAGCACTACATGTCTAGAGATCCAGGGGTTATATCACTCACTTGTGCAAAGTCTCAGCTTGTCTCTGCTAGCACTTCGTGTCTAGAGATCCAGGGGTTACATCACTCACTTGTGCAAAGTCTCAGCTACTCTCAGCTAGCACTACATGTCTGGAGATCCAGGGGTTATATCACTCACTTGTACAAAGTCTCAGCTAGTCTCAGCTAGCACTACATGTCTAGAGATCCAGGAGTTACATCACTCACTTGTGCAAAGTCTCAGCTTTTCTCTGCTAGCACTTCGTGTCTACAGATCCAGGGGTTACATCACTCACTTGTGCAAAGTCTCAGCTAGCACTACATGTCTAGAGATCCAGGGGTTATATCACTCACTTGTGCAAAGTCTCAGCTTGTCTCTGCTAGCACTACATGTCTAGAGATCCAGGGGTTATATCACTCACTTGTGAAAAGTCTCAGCCTGTCTCTGCTAGCACTTCATGTGTAGAGATCCAGGGGTTACATCACTCACTTGTGCAAAGTCTCAGCGAGTCTCAGCTAGCACTACATGTCTAGAGATCCAGAGGTTACATCACTCACTTGTGCAAAGTCTCAGCTAGTCTCAGCTAGCGCTACATGTCTAGAGATCCAGGGGTTATATCACTTACTTGTACAAAGTCTCAGCTAGTTTTAGCTACCACTACCTATCTAGAGATCCAGGGGTTACATCACTCACTTGTGCAAAGTCTCGGCTAGCACTTCATATCTAGAGATCCGGGGGTTGTATCACTCACTTTTGCAAAGTCTCAGCTAGCACTTCATGTCTAGAGATCCAGGGGTTATATCACTCACTTGTGCAAAGTCTCAGCTAGTCTCTGCTAGCACTACATTTCTAGAGATCCAGGGGTTACATCACTCACTTGTGCAAAGTCCTTGCTAGCACTTCATGTCTAGAGATCCAGGGGTTACATCACTCACTAGTGCAGAGTCTCAGCTAGAACTACATGTCTAGAGATCCAGGGGTTACATAACTCACTTGTGCAGAGTCTCAGCTAGCACTACATGTCTAGAGATCCAGGGGTTACATCACTCACTAGTGCAGAGTCTCAGCTAGCACTACATGTCTAGCGATCCAGGGGTTACATCACTCACTAGTGCAGAGTCTCAGCTAGCACTTCATGTCTAGAGATCCAGGGGTTACATAACTCACTTGTGCAGAGTCTCAGCTAGCACTACATGTCTAGAGATCCAGGGGTTACATCACTCACTAGTGCAGAGTCTCAGCTAGCACTTCATGTCTAGAGATCCAGGGGTTACATAACTCACTTGTGCAGAGTCTCAGCTAGCAGTTCATGTCTAGAGATCCAGGGGTTATATCACTCACTTGTGCAAAGTCTCAGCTAGCACTTCACGTCTAGAGATCCAGGGGTTATATCACTCACTTGTGCAAAGTCTCAGCTAGCACTACATGTCTAGAGATCCAGGGGTTAGATCACTCACATGTGCAAAGTCTCAGCTAGTCTCAGCTAGCACTACATGTCTAGAGATCCAGGGGTTACATCACTCACTTGTACAAAGTCTCAGCTAGTCTCAGCTAGCGCTTGATGTCTAGAGATCCAGGGGTTACATCACTCACTAGTGCAAAGTCTCTGCTAGCACTTCATGTCTAGAGATCCAGGGGTTACATCACTCACTTGTGCAAAGTCTCTGCTAGTCTCAGCTAGCACTTCATGTCTAGAGATCCAGGGGTTACATCACTCACTTGTGCAAAGTCTCTGCTAGTCTCAGCTAGCACTTCATGTCTAGAGATCCAGGGGTTACATCACTCACTTGTACAAAGTCTCAGCTAGTCTCATGTAGCACTACATGTCTAGAGATCCAGGGGTTACATCACTCACTTGTGCAAAGTCTCTGCTAGTCTCAGCTAGCACTACATGTCTAGAGATCCAGGGGTTATATCACTCACTTGTGCAAAGTTTCAACTAGTCTCAGATAGCACTACATGTCTAGAGATCCAGGGGTTATATCACTCACTTGTACAAAGTCTCAGCTAGTCTCAGGTAGCACTTCATGTCTAGAGATCCAGGGGTTACATCACTCACTTGTGCAAAGTCTCAGCTAGCACTACATGTCTAGAGATCCAGGGGTTATATCACTCACTTGTGCAAATTCTCTGCTAGCACTACATGTCTAGAGATCCAGGGGTTACATCACTCACTTGTGCAAAGTCTCTGCTAGCACTTCATGTCTAGAGATCCAGGGGTTATATCACTCACTAGTGCAGAGTCTTAGCTAGCACTACATGTCTAGAGATCCAGGGGTTACATAACTCACTTGTGCAGAGTCTCAGCTAGCACTACATGTCTAGAGATCCAGGGGTTACATCACTCACTAGTGCAGAGTCTCAGCTAGCACTACATGTCTAGAGATCCAGGGGTTACATCACTCACTAGTGCAGAGTCTCAGCTAGCACTTCATGTCTAGAGATCCAGGGGTTACATAACTCACTTGTGCAGAGTCTCAGCTAGCACTACATGTCTAGAGATCCAGGGGTTACATCACTCACTAGTGCAGAGTCTCAGCTGGCACTACATGTCTAGAGATCCAGGGGTTACATCACTCACTAGTGCAGAGTCTCAGCTAGCACTTCATGTCTAGAGATCCAGGGGTTACATAACTCACTTGTGCAGAGTCTCAGCTAGCACTTCATGTCTAGAGATCCAGGGGTTACATCACTCACTAGTGCAGAGTCTCAGCTAGCACTTCATGTCTAGAGATCCAGGGGTTACATAACTCACTTGTGCAGAGTCTCAGCTAGCACTACATGTCTAGAGATCCAGGGGTTATATCACTCACTTGTACAAAGTCTCTGGTAGTCTCAACTAGCACTACATGTCTAGAGATCCAGGGGTTATATCACTCACTTGTGCAAACTCCCAGCTTGTCTCTGCTAGCACTTCGTGTCTAGAGATCCAGGGGTTACATCACTCACTTGTGCAAAGTCTCAGCTAGCACTACATGCCTAGAGATCCAGGGGTTATATCACTCACTTGTGCAAAGTCTCAGCTTGTCTCTGCTAGCACTTCGTGTCTAGAGATCCAGGGGTTACATCTCTCACTTGTGCAAAGTCTCAGCTACTCCCAGCTAGCACTACATGTCTGGAGATCCAGGGGTTACATCACTCACTTGTACAAAGTCTCAGCTAGTCTCAGCTAGCACTACATGTCTAGAGATCCAGGGGTTACATCACTCACTTGTGCAAAGTCTCAGCTTGCCTCTGCTAGCACTTCGTGTCTACAGATCCAGGGGTTACATCACTCACTTGTGCAAAGTCTCAGCTAGCACTACATGTCTAGAGATCCAGGGGTTATATCACTCACTTGTGCAAAGTCTCAGCGTGTCTCTGCTAGCACTACATGTCTAGAGATCCCGGGGTTATATCACTCACTTGTGAAAAGTCTCAGCTAGCACTACATGTCTAGAGATCCAGGGGTTATATCACTCACTTGTGAAAAGTCTCAGCCTGTCTCTGCTAGCACTACATGTCTAGAGATCCCGGGGTTATATCACTCACTTGTGAAAAGTCTCAGCTAGCACTTCATGTGTAGAGATCCAGGGGTTACATCACTCACTTGTGCAAAGTCTCAGCGAGTCTCAGCTAGCACTACATGTCTAGAGATCCAGAGGTTACATCACTCACTTGTGCAAAGTCTCAGCTAGTCTCAGCTAGCGCTACATGTCTAGAGATCCAGGGGTTATATCACTTACTTGTACAAAGTCTCAGCTAGTTTTAGCTACCACTACCTATCTAGAGATCCAGGGGTTACATCACTCACTTGTGCAAAGTCTCGGCTTGCACTTCATATCTAGAGATCCGGGGGTTATATCACTCACTTGTGCAAAGTCTCAGCTAGCACTTCATGTCTAGAGATCCAGGGGTTGTATTACTCACTTGTGCAAAGTCTCTGCTAGCACTACATGTCTAGAGATCCAGGGGTTACATCACTCACTTGTGCAAAGTCCTTGCTAGCACTTCATGTCTAGAGATCCAGGGGTTACATCACTCACTAGTGCAGAGTCTCAGCTAGCACTACATGTCTAGAGATCCAGGGGTTACATAACTCACATGTGCAAAGTCACAGCTAGCACTTCATGTCTAGAGATCCAGGGGTATATCACTCACTTGTACAAAGTCTCTGCTAGCACTTCATGTCTAGAGATCCACGGTTTACATCACTGACCTGTGCAAAGTCTCTGCTAGCACTTCATGTCTAGAGATCCACGGTTTACATCACTGACCTGTGCAAAGTATCTGCTAGCACTTCATGTCTAGAGATCCAAGGTTTACATCACTGACCTGTGCAAAGTCTCTGCTAGCACTTCATGACTAGAGATCCACGGTTTACATCACTGACCTGTGCAAAGTCTCAGCTAGCACTTCATGTCTAGAGATCCAGGGTTTACATCACTCACTTGTACAAAGTCTCAGCTTGTCTCTGCTAGCACTTCATGTCTAGAGATCCAGGAGTTACATCACTCACTTGTACAAAGTCTCAGCTTGTCTCTGCTAGCACTTCATGTCTAGAGATCCAGGGGTTATATCACTCACTTGTGCAAAGTCTCAGCTAGCACTTCATGTCTAGAGATCCAGATCCAGGGGTTACATCACTCACGTTTGCAAAGTCTCAGCTAGCACTTCATTTCTAGAGATCCAGGGGTTATATCACTCACTTGTACAAAGTCTCAGCTAGCACTAGATGTCTAGAGCTCCAGGAGTTATATCACTCACTTGTACAAAGTCTCAGCTAGCACTTCATGTCTAGAGATCCAGGGGTTACATCACTCACTTGTGCAAAGTCTCAGCTAGCACTTCATGTCTAGAGATCCTGGGGTTACATTACTCACTTGTACAAAGTCTCAGCTAGCACTTCATGTCTAGAGATCCAGGGGTTACATCAATCACTAGTGCAAAGTCTCTGCTAGCACTACATGTCTAGAGATCCAGGGGTTACATCACTCACGTTTGCAAAGTCTCAGCTAGCACTTCATTTCTAGAGATCCAGGGGTTATATCACTCACTTGTACAAAGTCTCAGCTAGCACTAGATGTCTAGAGCTCCAGGAGTTATATCACTCACTTGTACAAAGTCTCAGCTAGCACTTCATGTCTAGAGATCCAGGGGTTACATCACTCACTTGTGCAAAGTCTCAGCTAGCACTTCATGTCTAGAGATCCTGGGGTTACATTACTCACTTGTACAAAGTCTCAGCTAGCACTCATGTCTAGAGATCCAGGGGTTACATCAATCACTAGTGCAAAGTCTCTGCTAGCACTACATGTCTAGAGATCCAGGGGTTACATCACTCACTTGTACAAAGTCTCAGCTAGTCTCAGATAGCACTACATGTCTAGAGATCCAGGGGTTATATCACTCACTTGTACAAAGTCTCAGCTAGTCTCAGCTAGCACTTCATGTCTAGAGATCCAGGGGTTATATCACTCACTTGTGCAAAGTCTCTGCTAGCACTACATGTCTAGAGATCCAGGGGTTACATCACTCACTTGTGCAAAGTCCTTGCTAGCACTTCATGTCTAGAGATCCAGGGGTTACATCACTCACTAGTGCAGAGTCTCAGCTAGCACTACATGTCTAGAGATCCAGGGGTTACATAACTCACTTGTGCAGAGTCTCAGCTAGCACTACATGTCTAGAGATCCAGGGGTTACATCACTCACTTGTGCAAAGTCTCTGCTAGCACTACATGTCTAGAGATCCAGGGGTTACATCACTAACTTGTGCAAAGTCCTTGCTAGCACTTCATGTCTAGAGATCCAGGGGTTACATCACTCACTAGTGCAGAGTCTCAGCTAGCACTACATGTCTAGAGATCCAGGGGTTACATAACTCACTTGTGCAGAGTCTCAGCTAGCACTACATGTCTAGAGATCCAGGGGTTACATCACTCACTAGTGCAGAGTCTCAGCTAGCACTACATGTCTAGAGATCCAGGGGTTACATCACTCACTAGTGCAGAGTCTTAGCTAGCACTTCATGTCTAGAGATCCAGGGGTTACATAACTCACTTGTGCAGAGTCTCAGCTAGCACTACATGTCTAGAGATCCAGGGGTTACATCACTCACTAGTGCAGAGTCTCAGCTAGCACTACATGTCTAGAGATCCAGGGGTTACATCACTCACTAGTGCAGATCACTTGTGCAGAGTCTCAGCTAGCACTTCAGTCTAGAGATCCAGGGGTTATATCACTCACTTGTGCAAAGTCTCAGCTAGCACTTCATGTCTAGAGATCCAGGGGTTTTATCACTCACTTGTGCAAAGTCTCAGCTAGCACTACATGTCCAGAGATCCAGGGGTTAGATCACTCACATGTGCAAAGTCTCAGCTAGTCTCAGCTAGCACTACATGTCTAGAGATCCAGGGGTTACATCACTCACTTGTACAAAGTCTCAGCTAGTCTCAGTTAGCACTTGATGTCTATAGATCCAGGGGTTACATCACTCACTAGTGCAAAGTCTCTGCTAGCACTTCATGTCTAGAGATCCAGGGGTTACATCACTCACTTGTGCAAAGTCTCTGCTGGTCTCAGCTAGCACTTCATGTCTAGAGACCCAGGGGTTACATCACTCACTGGTGCAAAGTCTCTCCTAGCACTACATGTCTAGAGATCCAGGGGTTATATCACTCACTTGTACAAAGTCTCATCACTTCATGTCTAGAGATCCAGGGGTTATATCACTCACTTGTGCAAAGTCTCAGCTAGCACTTCATGTCTAGAGATCCAGGGGTTATATCACTCACTTGTGCAAAGTCTCAGCTAGCACTACATGTCTAGAGATCCAGGGGTTAGATCACTCACATGTGCAAAGTCTCAGCTAGTCTCAGCTAGCACTACATGTCTAGAGATCCAGGGGTTACATCACTCACTTGTACAAAGTCTCAGCTAGTCTCAGCTAGCACTTGATGTCTAGAGATCCAGGGGTTACATCACTCACTAGTGCAAAGTCTCTGCTAGCACTTCATGTCTAGAGATCCAGGGGTTACATCACTCACTTGTGCAAAGTCTCTGCTAGTCTGAGCTAGCACTTCATGTCTAGAGATCCAGGGGTTACATCACTCACTTGTACAAAGTCTCAGCTAGTCTCAGCTAGCACTACATGTCTAGAGATCCAGGGGTTATATCACTCACTTGTGCAAAGTTTCAACTAGTCTCAGATAGCACTACATGTCTAGAGATCCAGGGGTTATATCACTCACTTGTACAAAGTCTCAGCTAGTCTCAGGTAGCACTTCATGTCTAGAGATCCAGGGGTTACATCACTCACTTGTGCAAAGTCTCAGCTAGCACTACATGTCTAGAGATCCAGGGGTTATATCACTCACTTGTGCAAATTCTCTGCTAGCACTACATGTCTAGAGATCCAGGGGTTACATCACTCACTTGTGCAAAGTCTCTGCTAGCACTTCATGTCTAGAGATCCAGGGGTTACATCACTCACTAGTGCAGAGTCTCAGCTAGCACTACATGTCCAGAGATCCAGGGGTTACATAACTCACTTGTGCAGAGTCTCAGCTAGCACTACATGTCTAGAGATCCAGGGGTTACATCACTCACTAGTGCAGAGTCTCAGCTAGCACTACATGTCTAGAGATCCAGGGGTTACATCACTCACTAGTGCAGAGTCTCAGCTAGCACTTCATGTCTAGAGATCCAGGGGTTACATAACTCACTTGTGCAGAGTCTCAGCTAGCACTACATGTCTAGAGATCCAGGGGTTACATCACTCACTAGTGCAGAGTCTCAGCTAGCACTACATGTCTAGAGATCCAGGGGTTACATCACTCACTAGTGCAGAGTCTCAGCTAGCACTTCATGTCTAGAAATCCAGGGGTTACATAACTCACTTGTGCAGAGTCTCAGCTAGCACTTCATGTCTAGAGATCCAGGGGTTACATCACTCACTAGTGCAGAGTCTCAGCTAGCACTTCATGTCTAGAGATCCAGGGGTTACATAACTCACTTGTGCAGAGTCTCAGCTAGCACTACATTTCTAGAGATCCAGGGGTTATATCACTCACTTGTACAAAGTCTCTGGTAGTCTCAACTAGCACTACATGTCTAGAGATCCAGGGGTTATATCACTCACTTGTGCAAACTCTCAGCTTGTCTCTGCTAGCACTTCGTGTCTAGAGATCCAGGGGTTACATCACTCACTTGTGCAAAGTCTCAGCTAGCACTACATGTCTAGAGATCCAGGGGTTATATCACTTACTTGTACAAAGTCTCAGCTAGTTTTAGCTACCACTACCTATCTAGAGATCCAGGGGTTACATCACTCACTTGTGCAAAGTCTCGGCTAGCACTTCATATCTAGAGATCCGGGGGTTATATCACTCACTTGTGCAAATTCTCTGCTAGCACTACATGTCTAGAGATCCAGGGGTTACATCACTCACTAGTGCAGAGTCTCAGCTAGCACTTCATGTCTAGAGATCCAGGGGTTACATAACTCACTTGTGCAGAGTCTCAGCTAGCACTACATGTCCAGAGATCCAGGGGTTACATCACTCACTAGTGCAGAGTCTCAGCTGGCACTACATGTCTAGAGATCCAGGGGTTACATCACTCACTAGTGCAGAGTCTCAGCTAGCACTTCATGTCTAGAGATCCAGGGGTTACATAACTCACTTGTGCAGAGCCTCAGCTAGCACTTCATGTCTAGAGATCCAGGGGTTACATCACTCACTAGTGCAGAGTCTCAGCTAGCACTTCATGTCTAGAGATCCAGGGGTTACATAACTCACTTGTGCAGAGTCTCAGCTAGCACTACATGTCTAGAGATCCAGGGGTTATATCACTCACTTGTACAAAGTCTCTGGTAGTCTCAACTAGCACTACATGTCTAGAGATCCAGGGGTTATATCACTCACTTGTGCAAACTCCCAGCTTGTCTCTGCTAGCACTTCGTGTCTAGAGATCCAGGGGTTACATCACTCACTTGTGCAAAGTCTCAGCTAGCACTACATGCCTAGAGATCCAGGGGTTATATCACTCACTTGTGCAAAGGCTCAGCTTGTCTCTGCTAGCACTTCGTGTCTAGAGATCCAGGGGTTACATCACTCACTTGTGCAAAGTCTCAGCTACTCCCAGCTAGCACTACATGTCTGGAGATCCAGGGGTTACATCACTCACTTGTACAAAGTCTCAGCTAGTCTCAGCTAGCACTACATGTCTAGAGATCCAGGGGTTACATCACTCACTTGTGCAAAGTCTCAGCTTGCCTCTGCTAGCACTTCGTGTCTACAGATCCAGGGGTTACATCACTCACTTGTGCAAAGTCTCAGCTAGCACTACATGTCTAGAGATCCAGGGGTTATATCACTCACTTGTGCAAAGTCTCAGCGTGTCTCTGCTAGCACTACATGTCTAGAGATCCCGGGGTTATATCACTCACTTGTGAAAAGTCTCAGCCTGTCTCTGCTAGCACTTCATGTGTAGAGATCCAGGGGTTACATCACTCACTTGTGCAAAGTCTCAGCGAGTCTCAGCTAGCACTACATGTCTAGAGATCCAGAGGTTACATCACTCACTTGTGCAAAGTCTCAGCTAGTCTCAGCTAGCGCTACATGTCTAGAGATCCAGGGGTTATATCACTTACTTGTACAAAGTCTCAGCTAGTTTTAGCTACCACTAACTATCTAGAGATCCAGGGGTTACATCACTCACTTGTGCAAAGTCTCGGCTTGCACTTCATATCTAGAGATCCGGGGGTTATATCACTCACTTGTGCAAAGTCTCAGCTAGCACTTCATGTCTAGAGATCCAGGGGTTGTATTACTCACTTGTGCAAAGTCTCTGCTAGCACTACATGTCTAGAGATCCAGGGGTTACATCACTCACTTGTGCAAAGTCCTTGCTAGCACTTCATGTCTAGAGATCCAGGGGTTACATCACTCACTAGTGCAGAGTCTCAGCTAGCACTACATGTCTAGAGATCCAGGGGTTACATAACTCACTTGTGCAGAGTCTCAGCTAGCACTACATGTCTAGAGATCCAGGGGTTACATCACTCACTAGTGCAGAGTCTCAGCTAGCACTACATGTCTAGAGATCCAGGGGTTACATCACTCACTAGTGCAGAGTCTTAGCTAGCACTTCATGTCTAGAGATCCAGGGCTTACATAACTCACTTGTGCAGAGTCTCAGCTAGCACTACATGTCTAGAGATCAAGGGGTTACATCACTCACTAGTGCAGAGTCTCAGCTAGCACTACATGTCTAGAGATCCAGGGGTTACATCACTCACTAGTGCAGAGTCTCAGCTAGCACTTCATGTCTAGAGATCCAGGGGTTACATAACTCACTTGTGCAGAGTCTCAGCTAGCACTTCATGTCTAGAGATCCAGGGGTTATATCACTCACTTGTGCAAAGTCTCAGCTAGCACTTCATGTCTAGAGATCCAGGGGTTATATCACTCACTTGTGCAAAGTCTCAGCTAGCACTACATGTCTAGAGATCCAGGGGTTAGATCACTCACATGTGCAAAGTCTCAGCTAGTCTCAGCTAGCACTACATGTCTAGAGATCCAGGGGTTACATCACTCACTTGTACAAAGTCTCAGCTAGTCTCAGTTAGCACTTGATGTCTAGAGATCCAGGGGTTACATCACTCACTAGTGCAAAGTCTCTGCTAGCACTTCATGTCTAGAGATCCAGGGGTTACATCACTCACTTGTGCAAAGTCTCTGCTAGTCTCAGCTAGCACTTCATGTCTAGAGATCCGGGGGTTACATCATTCACTGGTGCAAAGTCTGTGCTAGCACTACATGTCTAGAGATCCAGGGGTTATATCACTCACTTGTACAAAGTCTCATCACTTCATGTCTAGAGATCCAGGGGTTTTATCACTCACTTGTGCAAAGTCTCAGCTAGCACTTCATGTCTAGAGATCCAGGGGTTATATCACTCACTTGTGCAAAGTCTCAGCTAGCACTACATGTCTAGAGATCCAGGGGTTAGATCACTCACATGTGCAAAGTCTCAGCTAGCACTACATGTCTAGAGATCCAGGGGTTACATCACTCGCTTGTACAAAGTCTCAGCTAGTCTCAGCTAGCACTTGATGTCTAGAGATCCAGGGGTTACATCACTCACTAGTGCAAAGTCTCTGCTAGCACTTCATGACTAGAGATCCAGGGGTTACATCACTCACTTGTGCAAAGTCTCTGCTAGTCTCAGCTAGCACTTCATGTCTAGAGATCCAGGGGTTACATCACTCACTTGTACAAAGTCTCAGCTAGTCTCAGCTAGCACTACATGTCTAGAGATCCAAGGGTTATATCACTCACTTGTGCAAAGTTTCAACTAGTCTCAGATAGCACTACATGTGTAGAGATCCAGGGGTTATATCACTCACTTGTACAAAGTCTCAGCTAGTCTCAGGTAGCACTTCATGTCTAGAGATCCAGGGGTTACATCACTCACTTGTGCAAAGTCTCAGCTTGCACTACATGTCTAGAGATCCAGGGGTTATATCACTCACTTGTGCAAAGTCTCAGCTTGTCTCTGCTAGCACTACATGTCTAGAGATCCAGGGGTTATATCACTCACTTGTGAAAAGTCTCAGCCTGTCTCTGCTAGCACTTCATGTGTAGAGATCCAGGGGTTACATCACTCACTTGTGCAAAGTCTCAGCGAGTCTCAGCTAGCACTACATGTCTAGAGATCCAGAGGTTACATCACTCACTTGTGCAAAGTCTCAGCTAGTCTCAGCTAGCGCTACATGTCTAGAGATCCAGGGGTTATATCACTTACTTGTACAAAGTCTCAGCTAGTTTTAGCTACCACTACCTATCTAGAGATCCAGGGGTTACATCACTCACTTGTGCAAAGTCTCGGCTAGCACTTCATATCTAGAGATCCGGGGGTGTTATCACTCACTTGTGCAAAGTCTCAGCTAGCACTTCATGTCTAGAGATCCAGGGGTTACATCACTCACTTGTGCAAAGTCTCGGCTAGCACTTCATGTCTAGAGATCCGGGGGTTATATCACTCACTTGTGCAAAGTCTCAGCTAGCACTTCATGTCTAGAGATCCAGGGGTGTTATCACTCACTTGTGCAAAGTCTCAGCTAGCACTTCATGTCTAGAGATCCAGGGGTTATATCACTCACTTGTGCAAAGTCTCAGCTAGTCTCTGCTAGCACTACATTTCTAGAGATCCAGGGGTTACATCACTCACTTGTGCAAAGTCCTTGCTAGCACTTCATGTCTAGAGATCCAGGGGTTACATCACTCACTAGTGCAGAGTCTCAGCTAGCACTACATGTCTAGAGATCCAGGGGTTACATCACTCACATGTGCAAAGTCTCAGCTAGTCTCAGGTAGTACTACATGTCTAGAGTTCCAGGGGTTATATCACTCACTTGTGCAAAGTCTCAGCTTGTCTCTGCTAGCACTACATGTCTAGAGATCCAGGGGTTATATCACTCACTTGTGAAAAGTCTCAGCCTGTCTCTGCTAGCACTTCATGTGTAGAGATCCAGGGGTTACATCACTCACTTGTGCAAAGTCTCAGCTAGTCTCAGCTAGCGCTACATGTCTAGAGATCCAGAGGTTATATCACTCACTTGTGCAAAGTCTCAGCTAGTCTCAGCTAGCGCTACATGTCTAGAGATCCAGGGGTTATATCACTTACTTGTACAAAGTCTCAGCTAGTTTTAGCTACCACTACCTATCTAGAGATCCAGGGGTTACATCACTCACTTGTGCAAAGTCTCGGCTTGCACTTCATGTCTAGAGATCCGGGGGTTATATCACTCACTTGTGCAAAGTCTCAGCTAGCACTTCATGTCTAGAGATCCAGGGGTTATATCACTTACTTGTACAAAGTCTCAGCTAGTCTCAGCTAGCGCTACATGTCTAGAGATCCAGGGGTTATATCACTTACTTGTACAAAGTCTCAGCTAGTCTCAGGTAGCACTTCATGTCTAGAGATCCAGGGGTTACATCACTCACTTGTGCAAAGTCTCAGCTAGCACTACATGTCTAGAGATCCAGGGGTTACATCACTCACTTGTGCAAAGTCTCGGCTAGCACTTCATATCTAGAGATCCGGGGGTTATATCACTCACTTGTGCAAAGTCTCAGCTAGCACTTCATGTCTAGAGATCCAGGGGTTGTATTACTCACTTGTGCAAAGTCTCAGCTAGCACTTCATGTCTAGATATCCAGGGGTTATATCACTCACTTGTGCAAAGTCTCAGCTAGTCTCTGCTAGCACTACATGTCTAGAGAACCAGGGGTTACATCACTCACTTGTGCAAAGTCCCAGCTAGTCGCACCTAGCACTACATGTCTAGAGATCCAGGGGTTATATCACTCACTTGTGCAAAGTCTCAGCTAGCACTACATGTCTGGAGATCCAGGGGTTATATCACTCACTTGTACAAAGTCTCAGCTAGTCTCAGCTAGCACTACATGTCTAGAGATCCAGGGGTTACATCACTCACTTGTGTAAAGTCGCAGCTAGTCTCAGCTAGCACTACATGTCTAGAGATCCAGGGGTTATATCACTCACTTGTACAAAGTCTCAGGTAGTCTCAGCTAGCACTACATGTCTAGAGATCCAGGGGTTACATCACTCACTTGTGCAAAGTCTAAGCTAGCACTACATGTCTAGAGATCCAGGGGTTATATCACTGACTTGTACAAAGTCTCAGCTAGTCTCTGCTAGCACTTCATGTCTAGAGATCCAGGGGTTACATCACTCACTTGTGCAAAGTCTCAGCTAGCACTACATGTCTAGAGATCCAGAGGTTAGATCACTCACTTGTGCAAAGTCTCAGCTAGTCTCAGCTAGCGCTACATGTCTAGAGATCCAGGGGTTATATCACTTACTTGTACAAATTCTCAGCTAGTCTCAGCTAGCACTACCTGTCTAGAGATCCAGGGGTTACATCACTCACTTGTGCAAAGTCTCAGCTAGTCTCAGCTAGCACTACATGTTTAGAGATCCAGGGGTTATATCACTCACTTGTACAAAGTCTCAGTTAGTCTCAGCTAGCACTACATGTCTAGAGATCCAGGGGTTACATCACTCACTTGTGAAAAGTCTAAGCTAGCACTACATGTCTAGAGATCCAGGGGTTATATCACTCACTTGTGCAAAGTCTCAGCTATTACTACATGTCTAGAGATCCAGGGGTTACATCACTCACTTGTGCAAAGTCTCAGCTAGCACTTCATGTCTAGGGATCCAGGAGTTGCATAACTCACTTGTGCAAAGTCTCAGCTAGCACTTCATTTCTAGAGATCCGGGGGTTATATCTCTCACTTGTACAAAGTCTCAGCTAGCACTTCATTTCTAGAGATCCAGGGGTTATATCACTCACCTGTTCTAAGTCTCAGCTTGCACTTCATGTCTAGAGATCCAGGGGTTATATCACTCACTTGTACAAAGCCTCTGCTAGCACTTCAAGTCTAGAGATCCAGGAGTTACATAACTCACTTGTGCAAAGTCTCAGCTAGCACTTCATGTCTAGAGATCCAGGGGTTATATCACTCACTTGTACAAAGTCTCTGCTAGCACTTCAAGTCTAGAGATCCAGGAGTTACATAACTCACTTGTGCAAAGTCTCATCTAGCACTTCATGTCTAGAGATCCATTGGTTATATCACTCACTTGTACAAAGTCTCTGCTAGCACTTCAATTCTAGAGATCCAGGAGTTACATAACTCACTTGTGCAAAGTCTCAGCTAGCACTTCATGTCTAGAGATCCAGGGGTATATCACTCACTTGTACAAAGTCTCTGCTAGCACTTCATGTCTAGAGATCCACGGTTTACATCACTGACCTTTGCAAAGTCTCTGCTAGCACTTCATGTCTAGAGATCCACGGTTTACATCACTGACCTGTGCAAAGTATCTGCTAGCACTTCATGTCTAGAGATCCACGGTTTACATCACTGACCTGTGCAAAGTCTCTGCTAGCACTTCATGACTAGAGATCCACGGTTTACATCACTGACCTGTGCAAAGTCTCAGCTAGCACTTCATGTCTAGAGATCCAGGGTTTACATCACTCACTTGTACAAAGTCTCAGCTTGTCCCTGCTAGCACTTCATGTCTAGAGATCCAGGAGTTACATCACTCACTTGTACAAAGTCTCAGCTTGTCTCTGCTAGCACTTCATGTCTCGAGATCCAGGGGTTATATCACTCACTTGTGCAAAGTCTCAGCTAGCACTTCATGTCTAGAGATCCAGATCCAGGGGTTATATCACTTACTTGTACAAAGTCTCAGCTAGTTTTAGCTACCACTAACTATCTAGAGATCCAGGGGTTACATCACTCACTTGTGCAAAGTCTCGGCTTGCACTTCATATCTAGAGATCCGGGGGTTATATCACTCACTTGTGCAAAGTCTCAGCTAGCACTTCATGTCTAGAGATCCAGGGGTTGTATTACTCACTTGTGCAAAGTCTCTGCTAGCACTACATGTCTAGAGATCCAGGGGTTACATCACTCACTTGTGCAAAGTCCTTGCTAGCACTTCATGTCTAGAGATCCAGGGGTTACATCACTCACTAGTGCAGAGTCTCAGCTAGCACTACATGTCTAGAGATCCAGGGGTTACATAACTCACTTGTGCAGAGTCTCAGCTAGCACTACATGTCTAGAGATCCAGGGGTTACATCACTCACTAGTGCAGAGTCTCAGCTAGCACTACATGTCTAGAGATCCAGGGGTTACATCACTCACTAGTGCAGAGTCTTAGCTAGCACTTCATGTCTAGAGATCCAGGGCTTACATAACTCACTTGTGCAGAGTCTCAGCTAGCACTACATGTCTAGAGATCAAGGGGTTACATCACTCACTAGTGCAGAGTCTCAGCTAGCACTACATGTCTAGAGATCCAGGGGTTACATCACTCACTAGTGCAGAGTCTCAGCTAGCACTTCATGTCTAGAGATCCAGGGGTTACATAACTCACTTGTGCAGAGTCTCAGCTAGCACTTCATGTCTAGAGATCCAGGGGTTATATCACTCACTTGTGCAAAGTCTCAGCTAGCACTTCATGTCTAGAGATCCAGGGGTTATATCACTCACTTGTGCAAAGTCTCAGCTAGCACTACATGTCTAGAGATCCAGGGGTTAGATCACTCACATGTGCAAAGTCTCAGCTAGTCTCAGCTAGCACTACATGTCTAGAGATCCAGGGGTTACATCACTCACTTGTACAAAGTCTCAGCTAGTCTCAGTTAGCACTTGATGTCTAGAGATCCAGGGGTTACATCACTCACTAGTGCAAAGTCTCTGCTAGCACTTCATGTCTAGAGATCCAGGGGTTACATCACTCACTTGTGCAAAGTCTCTGCTAGTCTCAGCTAGCACTTCATGTCTAGAGATCCGGGGGTTACATCATTCACTGGTGCAAAGTCTGTGCTAGCACTACATGTCTAGAGATCCAGGGGTTATATCACTCACTTGTACAAAGTCTCATCACTTCATGTCTAGAGATCCAGGGGTTTTATCACTCACTTGTGCAAAGTCTCAGCTAGCACTTCATGTCTAGAGATCCAGGGGTTATATCACTCACTTGTGCAAAGTCTCAGCTAGCACTACATGTCTAGAGATCCAGGGGTTAGATCACTCACATGTGCAAAGTCTCAGCTAGCACTACATGTCTAGAGATCCAGGGGTTACATCACTCGCTTGTACAAAGTCTCAGCTAGTCTCAGCTAGCACTTGATGTCTAGAGATCCAGGGGTTACATCACTCACTAGTGCAAAGTCTCTGCTAGCACTTCATGACTAGAGATCCAGGGGTTACATCACTCACTTGTGCAAAGTCTCTGCTAGTCTCAGCTAGCACTTCATGTCTAGAGATCCAGGGGTTACATCACTCACTTGTACAAAGTCTCAGCTAGTCTCAGCTAGCACTACATGTCTAGAGATCCAGGGGTTACATCACTCACTTGTACAAAGTTTCAACTAGTCTCAGATAGCACTACATGTCTAGAGATCCAGGGGTTATATCACTCACTTGTACAAAGTCTCAGCTAGTCTCAGGTAGCACTTCATGTCTAGAGATCCAGGGGTTACATCACTCACTTGTGCAAAGTCTCAGCTAGCACTACATGTCTAGAGATCCAGGGGTTATATCACTCACTTGTGCAAAGTCTCAGCTTGTCTCTGCTAGCACTACATGTCTAGAGATCCAGGGGTTATATCACTCACTTGTGAAAAGTCTCAGCCTGTCTCTGCTAGCACTTCATGTGTAGAGATCCAGGGGTTACATCACTCACTTGTGCAAAGTCTCAGCGAGTCTCAGCTAGCACTACATGTCTAGAGATCCAGAGGTTACATCACTCACTTGTGCAAAGTCTCAGCTAGTCTCAGCTAGCGCTACATGTCTAGAGATCCAGGGGTTACATCACTTACTTGTACAAAGTCTCAGCTAGTTTTAGCTACCACTACCTATCTAGAGATCCGGGGGTTATATCACTCAATTGTGCAAAGTCTCAGCTAGCACTTCATGTCTAGAGATCCAGGGGTGTTATCACTCACTTGTGCAAAGTCTCAGCTAGCACTTCATGTCTAGAGATCCAGGGGTGTTATCACTCACTTGTGCAAAGTCTCAGCTAGCACTTCATGTCTAGAGATCCAGGGGTTATATCACTCACTTGTGCAAAGTCTCAGCTAGTCTCTGCTAGCACTACATTTCTAGAGATCCAGGGGTTACATCACTCACTTGTGCAAAGTCCTTGCTAGCACTTCATGTCTAGAGATCCAGGGGTTACATCACTCACTAGTGCAGAGTCTCAGCTAGCACTACATGTCTAGAGATCCAGGGGTTACATCACTCACATGTGCAAAGTCTCAGCTAGTCTCAGGTAGTACTACATGTCTAGAGATCCAGGGGTTACATCACTCACTTGTACAAAGTCTCAGCTAGTCTCAGCTAGCACTTGATGTCTAGAGATCCAGGGGTTACATCACTCACTAGTGCAAAGTCTCTGCTAGCACTTCATGTCTAGAGATCCAGGGGTTACATCACTCACTTGTGCAAAGTCTCTGCTAGTCTCAGCTAGCACTTCATGTCTAGAGATCCAGGGGTTACATCACTCACTTGTACAAAGTCTCAGCTAGTCTCATGTAGCACTACATGTCTAGAGATCCAGGGGTTATATCACTCACTTGTGCAAAGTTTCAACTAGTCTCAGATAGCACTTCATGTCTAGAGATCCAGGGGTTACATCACTCACTTGTGCAAAGTCTCAGCTAGCACTACATGTCTAGAGATCCAGGGGTTATATCACTCACTTGTGCAAATTCACTGCTAGCACTACATGTCTAGAGATCCAGGGGTTACATCACTCACTTGTGCAAAGTCTCTGCTAGCACTTCATGTCTAGAGATCCAGGGGTTACATCACTCACTAGTGCAGAGTCTCAGCTAGCACTACATGTCTAGAGATCCAGGGGTTACATAACTCACTTGTGCAGAGTCTCAGCTAGCACTACATGTCTAGAGATCCAGGGGTTACATCACTCACTAGTGCAGAGTCTCAGCTAGCACTACATGTCTAGAGATCCAGGGGTTACATCACTCACTAGTGCAGAGTCTCAGCTAGCACTTCATGTCTAGAGATCCAGGGGTTACATAACTCACTTGTGCAGAGTCTTAGCTAGCACTTCATGTCTAGAGATCCAGGGGTTACATCACTCACTAGTGCAGAGTCTCAGCTAGCACTTCATGTCTAGAGATCCAGGGGTTACATAACTCACTTGTGCAGAGTCTCAGCTAGCACTACATGTCTAGAGATCCAGGGGTTATATCACTCACTTGTACAACGTCTCTGGTAGTCTCAACTAGCACTACATGTCTAGAGATCCAGGGGTTATATCACTCACTTGTGCAAACTCTCAGCTTGTCTCTGCTAGCACTTCGTGTCTAGAGATCCAGGGGTTACATCACTCACTTGTGCAAAGTCTCAGCTAGCACTACATGTCTAGAGATCCAGGGGTTATATCACTCACTTGTGCAAAGTCTCAGCTTGTCTCTGCTAGCACTTCGTTTCTAGAGATCCAAGGGTTACATCACTCACTTGTGCAAAGTCTCAGCTACTCTCAGCTAGCACTACATGTCTGGAGATCCAGGGGTTATATCACTCACTTGTACAAAGTCTCAGCTAGTCTCAGCTAGCACTACATGTCTAGAGATCCAGGGGTTACATCACTCACTTGTGCAAAGTCTCAGCTTGTCTCTGCTAGCACTTCGTGTCTACAGATCCAGGGGTTACATCACTCTCTTGTGCAAAGTCTCAGCTAGCACTACATGTCTAGAGTTCCAGGGGTTATATCACTCACTTGTGCAAAGTCTCAGCTTGTCTCTGCTAGCACTACATGTCTAGAGATCCAGGGGTTATATCACTCACTTGTGAAAAGTCTCAGCCTGTCTCTGCTAGCACTTCATGTGTAGAGATCCAGGGGTTACATCACTCACTTGTGCAAAGTCTCAGCGAGTCTCAGCTAGCACTACATGTCTAGAGATCCAGGGGTTATATCACTTACTTGTACAAAGTCTCAGCTAGTTTTAGCTACCACTACCTATCTAGAGTTCCAGGGGTTATATCACTCACTTGTGCAAAGTCTCAGCTTGTCTCTGCTAGCACTACATGTCTAGAGATCCAGGGGTTATATCACTCACTTGTGAAAAGTCTCAGCCTGTCTCTGCTAGCACTTCATGTGTAGAGATCCAGGGGTTATATCACTCACTTGTGCAAAGTCTCAGCTAGTCTCAGCTAGCACTACATGTCTAGAGATCCAGGGGTTACATCACTCACTTGTGCAAAGTCTAAGCTAGCACTACATGTCTAGAGATCCAGGGGTTATATCACTGACTTGTACAAAGTCTCAGCTAGTCTCTGCTAGCACTTCATGTCTAGAGATCCAGGGGTTACATCACTCACTTGTGCAAAGTCTCAGCTAGCACTACATGTCTAGAGATCCAGAGGTTAGATCACTCACTTGTGCAAAGTCTCAGCTAGTCTCAGCTAGCGCTACATGTCTAGAGATCCAGGGGTTATATCACTTACTTGTACAAATTCTCAGCTAGTCTCAGCTAGCACTACCTGTCTAGAGATCCAGGGGTTACATCACTCACTTGTGCAAAGTCTCAGCTAGTCTCAGCTAGCACTACATGTTTAGAGATCCAGGGGTTATATCACTCACTTGTACAAAGTCTCAGTTAGTCTCAGCTAGCACTACATGTCTAGAGATCCAGGGGTTACATCACTCACTTGTGAAAAGTCTAAGCTAGCACTACATGTCTAGAGATCCAGGGGTTATATCACTCACTTGTGCAAAGTCTCAGCTATTACTACATGTCTAGAGATCCAGGGGTTACATCACTCACTTGTGCAAAGTCTCAGCTAGCACTTCATGTCTAGGGATCCAGGAGTTACATAACTCACTTGTGCAAAGTCTCAGCTAGCACTTCATTTCTAGAGATCCGGGGGTTATATCTCTCACTTGTACAAAGTCTCAGCTAGCACTTCATTTCTAGAGATCCAGGGGTTATATCACTCACCTGTTCTAAGTCTCAGCTTGCACTTCATGTCTAGAGATCCAGGGGTTATATCACTCACTTGTTCAGAGTCTCAGCCAGCACTTCATGTCTAGAGATCCAGGGGTTATATCACTCACTTGTACAAAGCCTCTGCTAGCACTTCAAGTCTAGAGATCCAGGAGTTACATAACTCACTTGTGCAAAGTCTCAGCTAGCACTTCATGTCTAGAGATCCAGGGGTTATATCACTCACTTGTACAAAGTCTCTGCTAGCACTTCAAGTCTAGAGATCCAGGAGTTACATAACTCACTTGTGCAAAGTCTCATCTAGCACTTCATGTCTAGAGATCCATTGGTTATATCACTCACTTGTACAAAGTCTCTGCTAGCACTTCAATTCTAGAGATCCAGGAGTTACATAACTCACTTGTGCAAAGTCTCAGCTAGCACTTCATGTCTAGAGATCCAGGGGTATATCACTCACTTGTACAAAGTCTCTGCTAGCACTTCATGTCTAGAGATCCACGGTTTACATCACTGACCTTTGCAAAGTCTCTGCTAGCACTTCATGTCTAGAGATCCACGGTTTACATCACTGACCTGTGCAAAGTATCTGCTAGCACTTCATGTCTAGAGATCCACGGTTTACATCACTGACCTGTGCAAAGTCTCTGCTAGCACTTCATGACTAGAGATCCACGGTTTACATCACTGACCTGTGCAAAGTCTCAGCTAGCACTTCATGTCTAGAGATCCAGGGTTTACATCACTCACTTGTACAAAGTCTCAGCTTGTCCCTGCTAGCACTTCATGTCTAGAGATCCAGGAGTTACATCACTCACTTGTACAAAGTCTCAGCTTGTCTCTGCTAGCACTTCATGTCTCGAGATCCAGGGGTTATATCACTCACTTGTGCAAAGTCTCAGCTAGCACTTCATGTCTAGAGATCCAGATCCAGGGGTTACATCACTCACGTTTGCAAAGTCTCAGCTAGCACTTCATTTCTAGAGATCCAGTGGTTATATCACTCACTTGTACAAAGTCTCAGCTAGCACTAGATGTTTAGAGCTCCAGGAGTTATATCACTCACTTGTACAAAGTCGCAGCTAGCACTTCATGTCTAGAGATCCAGGGGTTACATCACTCACTTCTGCAAAGTCTCAGCTAGCACTTCATGTCTAGAGATCCTGGGGTTACATTACTCACTTGTACAAAGTCTCGGCTAGCACTTCATGTCTAGAGATCCAGGGGTTACATCACTCACTAGTGCAAAGTCTCTGCTAGCACTACATGTCTAGAGATCCTGGGGTTACATCACTCACTTGTACAAAGTCTCAGCTAGTCTCAGATAGCACTACATGTCTAGAGCTCCAGGGGTTATATCACTCACTTGTACAAAGTCTCAGCTAGTCTCAGCTAGCACTTCATGTCTAGAGATCCAGGGGTTACATCACTCACTTGTGCAAAGTCTCAGCTAGCACTACATGTCTAGAGATCCAGGGGTTATATCACTCACTTGTGCAAAGTCTCTGCTAGCACTACATGTCTAGAGATCCAGGGGTTACATCACTCACTTGTGCAAAGTCCTTGCTAGCACTTCATGTCTAGAGATCCAGGGGTTACATCACTCACTAGTGCAGAGTCTCAGCTAGCACTACATGTCTAGAGATCCAGGGGTTACATCACTCACTAGTGCAGAGTCTCAGCTAGCACTACATGTCTAGAGATCCAGGGGTTACATCACTCACTAGTGCAGAGTCTTAGCTAGCACTTCATGTCTAGAGATCCAGGGGTTACATAACTCACTTGTGCAGAGTCTCAGCTAGCACTACATGTCTAGAGATCCAGGGGTTACATCACTCACTAGTGCAGAGTCTCAGCTAGCACTACATGTCTAGAGATCCAGGGGTTACATCACTCACTAGTGCAGAGTCTCAGCTAGCACTTCATGTCTAGAGATCCAGGGGTTACATAACTCACTTGTGCAGAGTCTCAGCTAGCACTTCATGTCTAGAGATCCAGGGGTTATATCACTCACTTGTGCAAAGTCTCAGCTAGCACTTCATGTCTAGAGATCCAGGGGTTATATCACTCACTTGTGCAAAGTCTCAGCTAGCACTACATGTCTAGAGATCCAGGGGTTAGATCACTCACATGTGCAAAGTCTCAGCTAGTCTCAGCTAGCACTACATGTCTAGAGATCCAGGGGTTACATCACTCACTTGTGCAAAGTCTCTGCTAGTCTCAGCTAGCACTTCATGTCTAGAGATCCAGGGGTTACATCACTCACTGGTGCAAAGTCTCTGCTAGCACTACATGTCTAGAGATCCAGGGGTTATATCACTCACTTGTACAAAGTCTCATCACTTCATGTCTAGAGATCCAGGGGTTATATCACTCACTTGTGCAAAGTCTCAGCTAGCACTTCACGTCTAGAGATCCAGGGGTTATATCACTCACTTGTGCAAAGTCTCAGCTAATACTACATGTCTAGAGATCCAGGGGTTAGATCACTCACATGTGCAAAGTCTCAGCTAGTCTCAGCTAGCACCACATGTCTAGAGATCCAGGGGTTACATCACTCACTTGTACAAAGTCTCAGCTAGTCTCAGCTAGCACTTGATGTCTAGAGATCCAGGGGTTACATCACTCACTAGTGCAAAGTCTCTGCTAGCACTTCATGTCTAAAGATCCAGGGGTTACATCACTCACTTGTACAAAGTCTCAGCTAGTCTCAGCTAGCACTACATGTCTAGAGATCCAGGGGTTATATCACTCACTTGTGCAAAGTTTCAACTAGTCTCAGATAGCACTACATGTCTAGAGATCCAGGGGTTATATCACTCACTTGTACAAAGTCTCAGCTAGTCTCAGGTAGCACTTCATGTCTAGAGATCCAGGGGTTACATCACTCACTTGTGCAAAGTCTCAGCTAGCACTACATGTCTAGAGATCCAGGGGTTATATCACTCACTTGTGCAAATTCTCTGCTAGCACTACATGTCTAGAGATCCAGGGGTTACATCACTCACTTGTGCAAAGTCTCTGCTAGCATTTCATGTCTAGAGATCCAGGGGTTACATCACTCACTAGTGCAGAGTCTCAGCTAGCACTACATGTCCAGAGATCCAGGGGTTACATAACTCACTTGTGCAGAGTCTCAGCTAGCACTACATGTCTAGAGATCCAGGGGTTACATCACTCACTAGTGCAGAGTCTCAGCTAGCACCACATGTCTAGAGATCCAGGGGTTACATCACTCACTAGTGCAGAGTCTCAGCTAGCACTTCATGTCTAGAGATCCAGGGGTTACATAACTCACTTGTGCAGAGTCTCAGCTAGCACTACATGTCTAGAGATCCAGGGGTTACATCACTCACTAGTGCAGAGTCTCAGCTAGCACTACATGTCTAGAGATCCAGGGGTTACATCACTCACTAGTGCAGAGTCTCAGCTAGCACTTCATGTCTAGAGATCCAGGGGTTACATAACTCACTTGTGCAGAGTCTCAGCTAGCACTTCATGTCTAGAGATCCAGGGGTTACATCACTCACTAGTGCAGAGTCTCAGCTAGCACTTCATGTCTAGAGATCCAGGGGTTACATTACTCACTTGTGCAGAGTCTCAGCTAGCACTACATGTCTAGAGATCCAGGGGTTATATCACTCACTTGTACAAAGTCTCTGGTAGTCTCAACTAGCACTACATGTCTAGAGATCCAGGGGTTATATCACTCACTTGTGCAAACTCTCAGCTTGTCTCTGCTAGTACTTCGTGTCTAGAGATCCAGGGGTTACATCACTCACTTGCGCAAAGTCTCAGCTAGCACTACATGTCTAGAGATCCAGGGGTTATATCACTCACTTGTGCACAGTCTCAGCTTGTCTCTGCTAGCACTACATGTCTAGAGATCCAGGGGTTATATCACTCACTTGTGAAAAGTCTCAGCCTGTCTCTGCTAGCACTTCATGTGTAGAGATCCAGGGGTTACATCACTCACTTGTGCAAACTCTCAGCTTGTCTCTGCTAGTACTTCGTGTCTAGAGATCCAGGGGTTACATCACTCACTTGCGCAAAGTCTCAGCTAGCACTACATGTCTAGAGATCCAGGGGTTATATCACTCACTTGTGCACAGTCTCAGCTAGTCTCAGCTAGCGCTACATGTCTACAGATCCAGGGGTTATATCACTTACTTGTACAAAGTCTCAGCTAGTTTTAGCTACCACTACCTATCTAGAGATCCAGGGGTTACATCACTCACTTGTGCAAAGTCTCGGCTAGCACTTCATATCTAGAGATCCGGGGGTTATATCACTCACTTGTGCAAAGTCTCAGCTAGCACTTCATGTCTAGAGATCCAGGGGTTGTATCACTCACTTGTGCAAAGTCTCAGCTAGCACTTCATGTCTAGAGATCCAGGGGTTATATCACTCACTTGTGCAAAGTCTCAGCTAGTCTCTGCTAGCACTACATTTCTAGAGATCCTGGGGTTACATCACTCACTAGTGCAGAGTCTCAGCTAGCACTACATGTCTAGAGATCCAGGGGTTATATCACTCACTTGTACAAAGTCTCAGCTAGTCTCAGCTAGCACTACATGTCTAGAGATCCAGGGGTTATATCACTCACTTGTGCAAAGTTTCAACTAGTCTCAGATAGCACTACATGTCTAGAGATCCAGGGGTTATATCACTCACTTGTACAAAGTCTCAGCTAGTCTCAGCTAGCACTTCATGTCTAGAGATCCAGGGGTTACATCACTCACTTGTGCAAAGTCTCAGCTAGCACTACATGTCTAGAGATCCAGGGGTTATATCACTCACTTGTGCAGAGTCTCAACTAGCACTACATGTCTAGAGATCCAGGGGTTACATAACTCACTTGTGCAGAGTCTCAGCTAGCACTACATGTCTAGAGATCCAGGGGTTACATCACTCACTAGTGCAGAGTCTCAGCTAGCACTACATATCTAGAGATCCAGGGGTTACATCACTCGCTAGTGCAGAGTCTCACCTAGCACTTCATGTCTAGAGATCCAGGGGTTACATAACTCACTTGTGCAGAGTGTCAGCTAGCACTGCATGTCTAGAGATCCAGGGGTTACATCACTCACTAGTGCAGAGTCTCAGCTAGCACTACATGTCTAGAGATCCAGGGGTTACATCACTCACTAGTGCAGAGTCTCAGCTAGCACTTCATGTCTAGAGATCCAGGGGTTACATAACTAACTTGTGCAGAGTCTCAGCTAGCACTTCATGTCTAGAGATCCAGGGGTTATATCACTCACTTGTGCAAAGTTTCAGCTAGCACTTCATGTCTAGAGATCCAGGGGTTATATCACTCACTTGTGCAAAGTCTCAGCTAGCACTACATGTCTAGAGACCCAGGGGTTAGATCACTCATATGTGCAAAGTCTCAGCTAGTCTCAGCTAGCACTACATGTCTAGAGATCCAGGGGTTACATAACTCACTTGTACAAAGTCTCAGCTAGTCTCAGCTAGCACTTGATGTCTAGAGATCCAGGGGTTACATCACTCACTAGTGCAAAGTCTCTGCTAGCACTTCATGTCTAGAGATCTAGGGTTTACATCACTCACTTGTGCAAAGTCTCTGCTAGTCTCAGCTAGCACTTCATGTCTAGAGATCCAGGGGTTACATCACTCACTGGTGCAAAGTCTCTGCTAGCACTTCATGTCTAGAGATCCAGGGGTTACATCACTCACTTGTACAAAGTCTCAGCTAGTCTCTTCTAGCACTACATGTCTAGAGATCCAGGGGTTATATCAATCACTTGTGCAAAGTCTCAACTAGTCTCAGATAGCACTACATGTCTAGAGATCCAGGGGTTATATCACTCACTTGTACAAAGTCTCAGCTAGTCTCAGCTAGCACTTCATGTCTAGAGATCCAGGGGTTATATCACTCACTTGTGCAGAGTCTCAGCTAGCACTACATGTCTAGAGATCCAGGGGTTACATCACTCACTTGTGCAAAGTCTCTGCTAGCACTTCATGTCTAGAGATCCAGGGGTTATATCACTCACTTGTACAAAGTCTCAGCTAGTCTCAGCTAGCACTTCATGTCTAGAGATCCAGGGGTTACATCACTCACTAGTGCAAAGTCTCTGCTAGCACTACATGTCTAGAGATCCAGGGGTTACATCACTCACTTGTACAAAGTCTCAGCTAGTCTCAGATAGCACTACATGTCTAGAGCTCCAGGGGTTATATCACTCACTTGTACAAAGTCTCAGCTAGTCTCAGCTAGCACTTCATGTCTAGAGATCCAGGGGTTACATCACTCACTTGTGCAAAGTCTCAGCTAGCACTACATGTCTAGAGTGGAGTGGAGTGGAGTGTGGAGTTTAAGGGCCCGTCGACAGCTGGGTCATTTGGGCCCCAGGTCAATTTTTACGGGCTGAAACAAATTAATACGGTTAAAAAAGGGGAAACTAAAAAAGCAGTAAACTTGTAAGAACGTAAAACGTGAAAATCTAAAACAGTTAAAACGTTAAAAATCTTACGGATAAATATTAAAATAAAACAGCTAAAAAGTAAAAACTAACGGTGCTACAATAAAACCGGGATTCATTGTCTAAAAACCGTAGAATAAAACACCAAAACTAAAACACAAGTTAAACTTGTTTCCCAAACCCAATTTGGGTGACGAACCGCAGAACCTTATCTACCGATACCGGGTCGTCGCCCAGAATTGACCGCATAGTAAAACCCAGGCCAAGGGACTGGCGCTCTCTAGTATATCGTGGACAATCAAGCAAAACGTGTGGGACGGACAGTTGTACACCGCACGTCTGACACACAGGGGCCGGGTCGCCACGCAGTAGATGACCGTGTGTGGCGCGAGTGTGACCGATTCTCAACCGGGTGAGAATGACCTCCGACCGCCGCGCATCCCTGACGGATGTCGGCCAGGGTGTTACTGTGTCTTTGATTGTCCGTAATTGGGTGCCAGATATTTCTTCCCACGACTTCTGCCAGAACGAAAAAATATGGCGCCGGAAATATCGTTGCGCATCACTAAAAGGCAGAGTTCGTGTGGATAATCCCGGCAGACGACATGCAGACTTTGCAGCCGCATCCGCCTCCTCGTTACCAGGAATACCCACATGGCCTGGGATCCATATAAAAACAAACTGGTATCCGTGAGTCAGTAACTGTGAAATGAGTGTCTGTATTTTAATTATGAGTGCTGAAGTGCCGAGAAATTGCTGTAAGGCCTGGAGAGCACTCAGAGAGTCACAGCAAATCATAAAATTTCCAGGTCCTGAGCTGGAGATAAAGAGTAAAAAATAAAATATGGCGAACAGCTCGGCGGTAAAAACAGAACTGGCGTCCGGAAGGCGGTACTTGTGAGCCTCATTGTTATAAACAAAACTACAGCCTGTAGCACCACCCACCTGGGAACCATCGGTAAAAACCGGAAAGTAAATCGGGTAACGTCCCAGGAGCTCGGTGAAGAGTTGACGAAACACCGAGTGAGGGGTAGTTACTTTAGCATGGGCTGCAAGCTCGAGGTCGAATTGGGCACGGTGGAGTTGCCAAGGAGGAAAGCGACCATGGCAATACCGCTCTACAGCAGGCATTCGCAAAGAATGTGTGGCGAGCAGTTCACGAAACCGAATACCGCTGGGGCGGGATATTGAGCTATTTCGCATATAACGGTGGGCTAGGTCTGGACGCAATACAGAGTAAAATGACGGGTGACCAGGGTGAGCTGCTAACCGTGCCACGTATGAAGAAAGCAATACCGAGCGTCGCACAGACAATGGAGGTTCGCCAGATTCAGCATACAGACACGGAATTCGACTAGTACGGAAAGCTCCAGTAGCAAGGCGGATACCAGTATGATGAATCGTATCTAAAAAGCGGAGTTTAGAGGCAGATGCCGGGCCATAAATAAAACAGCCGTAATCTAATTTGGACCGGACCAGTGAGCCATACAACCTCAACATGACGGTTCGATCGCCGCCCCAAGATGCCCCAGATAACACCCGGAGCATCCGAAGCGAACGATTGCAGGAAGCACGAAGATGGCGAATATGGTGCTCCCATGTGAGTTTGCTGTCGAGGTGTAGGCCCAAGAACTTCAGGTGCGGAACAAAAGGAATACGCGTGTCACGCAAATAAAGAACAGGAGGAGGATGCACACCACGAAGTCGATGAAAGTGTAGACACTGTGTTTTCGTAGGGGAGAACTGAAAGCCGGTGCGATGAGCCCATTCGGCGATAGAGGATATGGTCAGCTGCAGTTGGCGTTCGATGTGTTCAAGATTAAAAGAGCGGTAGTAGATGGCAAAGTCGTCAACATACAGCGATATCGGGATTCCCCCACGAACAACACTGGCGATACCGTCAATCGCCACGGCGAAAAGCGTTACACTAAGAATCGACCCCTGGGGTACACCGTTCTCCTGGATCCTGTCGTGGGATAGTGTATTCCCAATGCGGACACGAAACCGGCGTAGTTTTAAAAAATTTAAAACGAGAATGGCTAAATGACCGCGTAAACCGTAACCGTGTAAAGTACGTAGGATACCATAGCGCCAGGTAGTATCGTAGGCCTTCTGCAGATCGAAGAAGACGCCCACGACATGCTGCTTCAAGAGAAAGGCATTTTGTATATATGCTTCCATGCGTGCCAGATTGTCGACACTGGAGCGATGACGACGAAAACCGCACTGAGCATTGCTCAGCAGGTTATTCTTCTCCAGCCACCACACTAAGCGAGTGTTAACCATACGTTCGAAGGTCTTACAAACAACACTCGTCAGGCAAATAGGGCGGTAGCTAGAGGGAAGTGTCCGGTCCTTTCCGGGCCGAGGGATGGGGATGACAATACCCTCGCGCCAGGAAGACGGGAAAACCTGCTGAAGCCATATGCGGTTGTAAATGCTCAGCAGGAAGTAGAGAGCCGCAGGTGGAAGGTGAAGCAGCATTTGTCGGTGGATGTCATCAGGGCCAGGAGAGGAGTCCTTTGCGAGAGACAAAGCACGTTCTAGCTCCTCTTCGGTGAAAGGCGCGTTGTACGATTCACTGCAGTCACTGTTAAAATTGAGGATTATCCGCTCCGCAGATTCCTTGATTCCTAGAAAGGCATTACTGTAACTTCGGGTTTGGCTGTCAGCAGCGAAAGAATCGGCAAGGGTGTCGGCGATGTCCTGCTCGGAGGTGTAGGTGGAGCCTTGTACGGCAAGAGCGGGAATAATGGTCCGGCGACACTTGCCGCACATACGCCGAACAGCAGTCCACACCCTTTGTGCCGAAGTGCGACGTGAAAGCGAAGAGACGTAGCTTTCCCAGGATCTGCGCTTTGCACTCCGAAGAACAAAACGTGCTCTGGCACGAGAACGCTTAAAAGCTATAAAATTGTCTTCGGTCGGATGTAAACTAAAAAGACGCAGAGCACGTTTACGCGCTTTGATAGCCAAACGGCATTCCTCAGACCACCAAGGCACAGGAAAGTGTCGTGGTGTAGATGATCCACGAGGAATGCTGGAATCTGCTGCGAGCAACACAGAACATGTAAAATATTCCACCATGTCGTCAATGGTGGTAAAGCCATCGTCGGTGAGATGAATAAGCGAGTGAAATTTCCCCCAATCAGCTCTGGAAATAATCCAGTGAGGATGCCGTGTTGGCACAGTATGACTATGGTAGAGGTGAATATTAATGGGGTAATGATCGCTGCCAAATAGGTCGGAAAGCACCGACCAATCAAGCAGTGGAACTAATGCCGGGCTACAAAAGGTAACGTCTAGTGCTGAATGTGTGCCGTGAGTGGAGGATAAGAATGTGGGGACACCAGTGTTCAGCAGAAGTAAGCCAGACATGTCACAAACGTCTGCTATAAGGCACCCACGAGCATCGTCAATGTCGGAGCCCCATAAAGTGTTTTTGGCATTCAGATCGCCGAGGAATAGAAGCGGTGGCGGAATCTGAACCAGAAGAGCCCGAAGATCGTGTTCTTGTACGACATTGACCGGTGGCAGATAGACATTGCAAATAGAAAAGCACAGGCCCCGCAGCTGTACACGAACCGCTACAGCCTGCAGCGGCGTGTTAAGCGGTATGCTGGCAGCAGAGATGGTATGTGCCACCAGCGTAGCCACACCACCGCTAGCCCGCCGACCAGCTGCAGAGTCATGTCTAAATGCGGAAAAATTACGTAGATGTAAACCATGATTAGGCTGCAAATGGGTTTCTTGTAAGCAGACGACGGAAGGCGATCGCTGAGAAACTAAATGTTGTATGTCTGGAGCCCTGGCCCGGAACCCATTAATATTCCACTGGATTATTTCCATGCTAAAATCGAATTAGTAGTTGGTCTTTATTTTCTTTTTCACCTTCGCACTCTTTGGACCGATAATGTGAGGTCCACCATCCTCCGGTGACTCCTCCGATGTGCGGGAGTCTGAAGAACCCCTGCGGCTCGCAGAGCGGGAGCGGGACTTCACAGAGGACGTGCAACTACTGGCCCGGAGTTTATGCCTGGAACGATGGCGTTCAACAGGCAACGAAGCAGTCTCAGAGCTAGTCGACTGCGGCGGAGCTGGCGTCTGGACGGCAGAAGAGGTAGTCTGTCGTCGAACTGTAGGTGGAGTAGAACTATGCTCGTCAGGTGAGCCAGTTTGTACTCCCACGGAAACCCGAGAGGGCGAACTGGGGCACGTCTGTACGACGGCGTCCTGTTTCGGAACAGCCTGGCGGACAGCTGCAGAAAACTTCAAGGTGGTGGTTGGATGAAGTTCCTGATACCGCTTTCGTGCGTCTACAAAAGTCAGGTGTTCCTTAACCCGAAGCTCCTGGATTGCCTTCTCCTCTAAAAAGCGGGGGCAATCGCGCGAGTTCGACGGGTGTGCACCTCCACAGTTGACACAGGTGGAGTCCTGATCGCACAGGGAGCCGTCGTGAGCATTTCGACCACAGCGAGGACAAACTGGTGTACCGGTACATCGCTGCTGCGTATGCCCGAACTTCTGGCAGCGGAAACAACGCATAGGGTTCGGCACATACGGTCGTACGGTTGCGCGTTCATACCCGCAGAAAATGAATTGCGGCAGAGTCGTACGTTCAAACGTAAGGAAAACCGTACGTAAGGGGGAGGGCTTGTCATCCTTCTTACCAATTAAACGGTATGCAGCAATAACACCTTGGTCAGAGAGGCAGTTAACTATGTCCTCGTTAGAGAGGTTGTCCAGACTTGATGTTGAAACTACGCCGCGACAACTATTCAAAGTCTTATGCTTCTCTACCTTTACGGGATAAGAACCTAGGAGAGTGGCTTTAAGTAGTTTTGCGGTTTGGGAGTCTTGAGCCACCTCTATCAGCAAGTTGCCGTCCCTACATCGAGTGACATTTTTTACAGCGCCACATAAGCGATCTACTTCCTTTTTAATATAAAACGGACTCAGAGTAGCCAGGGTCTTCTTCTCGCTTACCATACTCATAACCAAAAATCGTGGAGTTGAAGGGGGGGAGCGCAGAGGAGACATTATGAAAAGGTCCCCCTTCCGGACCGTCGGCGTCAGCCTGCCATCCGGGGGATAAAGGAAAAAGACACCTAAATCTTCCGGTCTGTGCCGGCCCGAAGCACCCGCTTCAGACCCGATCTCAAGGAGTACATCAGAAAAAGTTACCCTCCGCCTATCACTACTTACCGGTATGCGACATTTCCACCAAAGGCAGGCCCGACTTTATGCCCCTACCACAGGAATAACCGCCTGTGGCTCCCCACTCTAGCCCACGCTGCCTCAACGGAGTCAGCGTGGATTCAGGGGACTTGTGGTTGATTACATCGGACCCCAGACAGCGGTAACACGTCGGGTCCCCCTGTACACCCCAGCGGCAGCACGGCCGCCGAGATACCCATGGGGACCCGGCCCCTAAGGAGCTACGGGGGTGTACTTGACAATGGAACGGCTCCGCACCTAGTGTCGCACAAAAGGGGTAGTGAGGAGGGTCCACTCAACCTTCACGCCTGAGCCTCCGAAGAGCACACAAGTTGGAAGCTGCGCCGAAACCGTGGGACAGGAACCACGGAGACAGGATAGATCCCTGTTGGTGAGACAGGAGTTATAATTCTAAAACTTAACCTACATAAAACCATAAGACCTAGAAGAGGAAGAGACTAAATCTAAGTGGATGATAACGTGGCTAGACCTGATGGAGGCGAGGGGATGATAATGGGGATGAGCGGCTCGGGGCCCCGGGTGCGCCAAGCCCGGACCTACCGTGGTAGGTCCCCCTGGGGGAACATGTCTAGAGATCCAGGGGTTATATCACTCACTTGTGCAAAGTCTCTGCTAGCACTACATGTCTAGAGATCCAGGGGTTACATCACTCACTTGTGCAAAGTCCTTGCTAGCACTTCATGTCTAGAGATCCAGGGGTTACATCACTCACTAGTGCAGAGTCTCAGCTAGCACTACATGTCTAGAGATCCAGGGGTTACATCACTCACTAGTGCAGAGTCTCAGCTAGCACTACATGTCTAGAGATCCAGGGGTTACATCACTCACTAGTGCAGAGTCTTAGCTAGCACTTCATGTCTAGAGATCCAGGGGTTACATAACTCACTTGTGCAGAGTCTCAGCTAGCACTACATGTCTAGAGATCCAGGGGTTACATCACTCACTAGTGCAGAGTCTCAGCTAGCACTACATGTCTAGAGATCCAGGGGTTACATCACTCACTAGTGCAGAGTCTCAGCTAGCACTTCATGTCTAGAGATCCAGGGGTTACATAACTCACTTGTGCAGAGTCTCAGCTAGCACTTCATGTCTAGAGATCCAGGGGTTATATCACTCACTTGTGCAAAGTCTCAGCTAGCACTTCATGTCTAGAGATCCAGGGGTTATATCACTCACTTGTGCAAAGTCTCAGCTAGCACTACATGTCTAGAGATCCAGGGGTTAGATCACTCACATGTGCAAAGTCTCAGCTAGTCTCAGCTAGCACTACATGTCTAGAGATCCAGGGGTTACATCACTCACTTGTACAAAGTCTCAGCTAGTCTCAGTTAGCACTTGATGTCTAGAGATCCAGGGGTTACATCACTCACTAGTGCAAAGTCTCTGCTAGCACTTCATGTCTAGAGATCCAGGGGTTACATCACTCACTTGTGCAAAGTCTCTGCTAGTCTCAGCTAGCACTTCATGTCTAGAGATCCAGGGGTTACATCACTCACTGGTGCAAAGTCTCTGCTAGCACTACATGTCTAGAGATCCAGGGGTTATATCACTCACTTGTACAAAGTCTCATCACTTCATGTCTAGAGATCCAGGGGTTATATCACTCACTTGTGCAAAGTCTCAGCTAGCACTTCACGTCTAGAGATCCAGGGGTTATATCACTCACTTGTGCAAAGTCTCAGCTAATACTACATGTCTAGAGATCCAGGGGTTAGATCACTCACATGTGCAAAGTCTCAGCTAGTCTCAGCTAGCACCACATGTCTAGAGATCCAGGGGTTACATCACTCACTTGTACAAAGTCTCAGCTAGTCTCAGCTAGCACTTGATGTCTAGAGATCCAGGGGTTACATCACTCACTAGTGCAAAGTCTCTGCTAGCACTTCATGTCTAAAGATCCAGGGGTTGCATCACTCACTTGTACAAAGTCTCAGCTAGTCTCAGCTAGCACTACATGTCTAGAGATCCAGGGGTTATATCACTCACTTGTGCAAAGTTTCAACTAGTCTCAGATAGCACTACATGTCTAGAGATCCAGGGGTTATATCACTCACTTGTACAAAGTCTCAGCTAGTCTCAGGTAGCACTTCATGTCTAGAGATCCAGGGGTTACATCACTCACTTGTGCAAAGTCTCAGCTAGCACTACATGTCTAGAGATCCAGGGGTTATATCACTCACTTGTGCAAATTCTCTGCTAGCACTACATGTCTAGAGATCCAGGGGTTACATCACTCACTTGTGCAAAGTCTCTGCTAGCATTTCATGTCTAGAGATCCAGGGGTTACATCACTCACTAGTGCAGAGTCTCAGCTAGCACTACATGTCCAGAGATCCAGGGGTTACATAACTCACTTGTGCAGAGTCTCAGCTAGCACTACATGTCTAGAGAACCAGGGGTTACATCACTCACTAGTGCAGAGTCTCAGCTAGCACCACATGTCTAGAGATCCAGGGGTTACATCACTCACTAGTGCAGAGTCTCAGCTAGTACTTCATGTCTAGAGATCCAGGGGTTACATAACTCACTTGTGCAGAGTCTCAGCTAGCACTACATGTCTAGAGATCCAGGGGTTACATCACTCACTAGTGCAGAGTCTCAGCTAGCACTACATGTCTAGAGATCCAGGGGTTACATCACTCACTAGTGCAGAGTCTCAGCTAGCACTTCATGTCTAGAGATCCAGGGGTTACATAACTCACTTGTGCAGAGTCTCAGCTAGCACTTCATGTCTAGAGATCCAGGGGTTACATCACTCACTAGTGCAGAGTCTCAGCTAGCACTTCATGTCTAGAGATCCAGGGGTTACATTACTCACTTGTGCAGAGTCTCAGCTAGCACTACATGTCTAGAGATCCAGGGGTTATATCACTCACTTGTACAAAGTCTCTGGTAGTCTCAACTAGCACTACATGTCTAGAGATCCAGGGGTTATATCACTCACTTGTGCAAACTCTCAGCTTGTCTCTGCTAGTACTTCGTGTCTAGAGATCCAGGGGTTACATCACTCACTTGCGCAAAGTCTCAGCTAGCACTACATGTCTAGAGATCCAGGGGTTATAGCACTCACTTGTGCACAGTCTCAGCTTGTCTCTGCTAGCACTACATGTCTAGAGATCCATGAGTTATATCACTCACTTGTGAAAAGTCTCAGGCTGTCTCTGCTAGCACTTCATGTGTAGAGATCCAGGGGTTACATCACTCACTTGTGCAAAGTCTCAGCGAGTCCCAGCTAGCACTACATGTCTAGAGATCCAGAGGTTACATCACTCACTTGTGCAAAGTCTCAGCTAGTCTCAGCTAGCGCTACATGTCTACAGATCCAGGGGTTATATCACTTACTTGTACAAAGTCTCAGCTAGTTTTAGCTACCACTACCTATCTAGAGATCCAGGGGTTACATCACTCACTTGTGCAAAGTCTCGGCTAGCACTTCATATCTAGAGATCCGGGGGTTATATCACTCACTTGTGCAAAGTCTCAGCTAGCACTTCATGTCTAGAGATCCAGGGGTTGTATCACTCACTTGTGCAAAGTCTCAGCTAGCACTTCATGTCTAGAGATCCAGGGGTTATATCACTCACTTGTGCAAAGTCTCAGCTAGTCTCTGCTAGCACTACATTTCTAGAGATCCTGGGGTTACATCACTCACTAGTGCAGAGTCTCAGCTAGCACTACATGTCCAGAGATCCAGGGGTTATATCACTCACTTGTACAAAGTCTCAGCTAGTCTCAGCTAGCACTACATGTCTAGAGATCCAGGGGTTATATCACTCACTTGTGCAAAGTTTCAACTAGTCTCAGATAGCACTACATGTCTAGAGATCCAGGGGTTATATCACTCACTTGTACAAAGTCTCAGCTAGTCTCAGCTAGCACTTCATGTCTAGAGATCCAGGGGTTACATCACTCACTTGTGCAAAGTCTCAGCTAGCACTACATGTCTAGAGATCCAGGGGTTATATCACTCACTTGTGCAGAGTCTCAACTAGCACTACATGTCTAGAGATCCAGGGGTTACATAACTCACTTGTGCAGAGTCTCAGCTAGCACTGCATGTCTAGAGATCCAGGGGTTACATCACTCACTAGTGCAGAGTCTCAGCTAGCACTACATGTCTAGAGATCCAGGGGTTACATCACTCACTAGTGCAGAGTCTCAGCTAGCACTTCATGTCTAGAGATCCAGGGGTTACATAACTCACTTGTGCAGAGTCTCAGCTAGCACTTCATGTCTAGAGATCCAGGGGTTATATCACTCACTTGTGCAAAGTTTCAGCTAGCACTTCATGTCTAGAGATCCAGGGGTTATATCACTCACTTGTGCAAAGTCTCAGCTAGCACTACATGTCTAGAGATCCAGGGGTTAGATCACTCATATGTGCAAAGTCTCAGCTAGTCTCAGCTAGCACTACATGTCTAGAGATCCAGGGTTTACATAACTCGCTTGTACAAAGTCTCAGCTAGTCTCAGCTAGCACTTGATGTCTAGAGATCCAGGGGTTACATCACTCACTAGTGCAAAGTCTCTGCTAGCACTTCATGTCTAGAGATCTAGGGTTTACATCACTCACTTGTGCAAAGTCTCTGCTAGTCTCAGCTAGCACTTCATGTCTAGAGATCCAGGGGTTACATCACTCACTGGTGCAAAGTCTCTGCTAGCACTTCATGTCTAGAGATCCAGGGGTTACATCACTCACTTGTACAAAGTCTCAGCTAGTCTCTTCTAGCACTACATGTCTAGAGATCCAGGGGTTATATCACTCACTTGTGCAAAGTCTCAACTAGTCTCAGATAGCACTACATGTCTAGAGATCCAGGGGTTATATCACTCACTTGTACAAAGTCTCAGCTAGTCTCAGCTAGCACTTCATGTCTAGAGATCCAGGGGTTATATCACTCACTTGTGCAGAGTCTCAGCTAGCACTACATGTCTAGAGATCCAGGGGTTACATCACTCACTTGTGCAAAGTCTCTGCTAGCACTTCATGTCTAGAGATCCAGGGGTTATATCACTCACTTGTACAAAGTCTCAGCTAGTCTCAGCTAGCACTTCATGTCTAGAGATCCAGGGGTTACATCACTCACTAGTGCAAAGTCTCTGCTAGCACTTCATGTCTAGAGATCCAGGGGTTATATCACTCACTTGTACAAAGTCTCAGCTACTCTCAGCTAGCACTTCATGTCTAGAGATCCAGGGGTTACATCACTCACTTGTGCAAAGTCTCTGCTAGCACTTCATGTCTAGAGATCCAGGGGTTACATCACTCACTTGTACAAAGTCTCTGCTAGCACTTCATGTCTAGAGATCCAGGGGTTACATCACTCACTTGTACAAAGTCTCAGCTAGTCTCAGCTAGCACTACATGTCTAGAGATCCAGGGGTTACATCACTCACTTGTGCATAGTCTCAGCTTGTCTCTGCTAGCACTTCATGTCTAGAGATCCAGGGGTTACATCACTCACTTGTGCAAAGTCTCAGCTAGTCTCAGCTAGCACTTCATGTCTAGAGATCCAGGGGTTACATCACTCACTTGTGCAAAGTCTCAGCTAGTCTCAGCTAGCACTTCGTGTCTAGAGATCCAGGGGTTACATCACTCACTTGTGCAAAGTCTCAGCTAGTCTCAGCTAGCACTTCATGTCTAGAGATCCAGGGGTTGCATCACTCACTTGTGCAAAGTCTCAGTTAGCACTACATGTCTAGAGATCCGGGGGTTACATCACTCACTTGTACAAAGTCTCAGCTAGTCTCAGCTAGCACTACATGTCTAGAGATCCAGGGGTTATATCACTCACTTGTGCAAAGTTTCAACTAGTCTCAGATAGCACTACATGTCTAGAGATCCAGGGGTTATATCACTCACTTGTCCAAATTCTCAGCTAGTCTCAGGTAGCACTTCATGTCTAGAGATCCAGGGGTTACATCACTCACTTGTGCAAAGTCTCAGCTAGCACTACATGTCTAGAGATCCAGGGGTTATATCACTCACTTGTGCAAATTCTCTGCTAGCACTACATGTCTAGAGATCCAGGGGTTACATCACTCACTTGTGCAAAGTCTCTGCTAGCACTTCATGTCTAGAGATCCAGGGGTTACATCACTCACTAGTGCAGAGTCTCAGCTAGCACTACATGTCCAGAGATCCAGGGGTTACATAACTCACTTGTGCAGAGTCTCAGCTAGCACTACATGTCTAGAGATCCAGGGGTTACATCACTCACTAGTGCAGAGTCTCAGCTAGCACCACATGTCTAGAGATCCAGGGGTTACATCACTCACTAGTGCAGAGTCTCAGCTAGCACTTCATGTCCAGAGATCCAGGGGTTACATAACTCACTTGTGCAGAGTCTCAGCTAGCACTACATGTCTAGAGATCCAGGGGTTACATCACTCACTAGTGCAGAGTCTCAGCTAGCACTACATGTCTAGAGATCCAGGGGTTACATCACTCACTAGTGCAGAGTCTCAGCTAGCACTTCATGTCTAGAGATCCAGGGGTTACATAACTCACTTGTGCAGAGTCTCAGCTAGCACTTCATGTCTAGAGATCCAGGGGTTACATCACTCACTAGTGCAGAGTCTCAGCTAGCACTTCATGTCTAGAGATCCAGGGGTTACATTACTCACTTGTGCAGAGTCTCAGCTAGCACTACATGTCTAGAGATCCAGGGGTTATATCACTCACTTGTACAAAGTCTCTGGTAGTCTCAACTAGCACTACATGTCTAGAGATCCAGGGGTTATATCACTCACTTGTGCAAACTCTCAGCTTGTCTCTGCTAGTACTTCGTGTCTAGAGATCCAGGGGTTACATCACTCACTTGCGCAAAGTCTCAGCTAGCACTACATGTCTAGAGATCCAGGGGTTATATCACTCACTTGTGCACAGTCTCAGCTTGTCTCTGCTAGCACTACATGTCTAGAGATCCAGGGGTTATATCACTCACTTGTGAAAAGTCTCAGCCTGTCTCTGCTAGCACTTCATGTGTAGAGATCCAGGGGTTACATCACTCACTTGTGCAAAGTCTCAGCGAGTCCCAGCTAGCACTACATGTCTAGAGATCCAGAGGTTACATCACTCACTTGTGCAAAGTCTCAGCTAGTCTCAGCTAGCGCTACATGTCTACAGATCCAGGGGTTGTATCACTTACTTGTACAAAGTCTCAGCTAGTTTTAGCTACCACTACCTATCTAGAGATCCAGGGGTTACATCACTCACTTGTGCAAAGTCTCGGCTAGCACTTCATATCTAGAGATCCGGGGGTTGTATCACTCACTTGTGCAAAGTCTCAGCTAGCACTACATGTCTAGAGATCCAGGGGTTACATCACTCACTTGTGCAAAGTCTCGGCTAGCACTTCATATCTAGAGATCCGGGGGTTATATCACTCACTTGTGCAAAGTCTCAGCTAGCACTTCATGTCTAGAGATCCAGGGGTTGTATCACTCACTTGTGCAAAGTCTCAGCTAGCACTTCATGTCTAGAGATCCAGGGGTTATATCACTCACTTGTGCAAAGTCTCAGCTAGTCTCTGCTAGCACTACATTTCTAGAGATCCTGGGGTTACATCACTCACTAGTGCAGAGTCTCAGCTAGCACTACATGTCTAGAGATCCAGGGGTTATATCACTCACTTGTACAAAGTCTCAGCTAGTCTCAGCTAGCACTACATGTCTAGAGATCCAGGGGTTATATCACTCACTTGTGCAAAGTTTCAACTAGTCTCAGATAGCACTACATGTCTAGAGATCCAGGGGTTATATCACTCACTTGTACAAAGTCTCAGCTAGTCTCAGCTAGCACTTCATGTCTAGAGATCCAGGGGTTACATCACTCACTTGTGCAAAGTCTCAGCTAGCACTACATGTCTAGAGATCCAGGGGTTATATCACTCACTTGTGCAGAGTCTCAACTAGCACTACATGTCTAGAGATCCAGGGGTTACATAACTCACTTGTGCAGAGTCTCAGCTAGCACTACATGTCTAGAGATCCAGGGGTTACATCACTCACTAGTGCAGAGTCTCAGCTAGCACTACATATCTAGAGATCCAGGGGTTACATCACTCGCTAGTGCAGAGTCTCACCTAGCACTTCATGTCTAGAGATCCAGGGGTTACATAACTCACTTGTGCAGAGTGTCAGCTAGCACTGCATGTCTAGAGATCCAGGGGTTACATCACTCACTAGTGCAGAGTCTCAGCTAGCACTACATGTCTAGAGATCCAGGGGTTACATCACTCACTAGTGCAGAGTCTCAGCTAGCACTTCATGTCTAGAGATCCAGGGGTTACATAACTCACTTGTGCAGAGTCTCAGCTAGCACTTCATGTCTAGAGATCCAGGGGTTATATCACTCACTTGTGCAAAGTTTCAGCTAGCACTTCATGTCTAGAGATCCAGGGGTTATATCACTCACTTGTGCAAAGTCTCAGCTAGCACTACATGTCTAGAGATCCAGGGGTTAGATCACTCATATGTGCAAAGTCTCAGCTAGTCTCAGCTAGCACTACATGTCTAGAGATCCAGGGGTTACATCACTCACTTGTACAAAGTCTCAGCTAGTCTCAGCTAGCACTTGATGTCTAGAGATCCAGGGGTTACATCACTCACTAGTGCAAAGTCTCTGCTAGCACTTCATGTCTAGAGATCTAGGGTTTACATCACTCACTTGTGCAAAGTCTCTGCTAGTCTCAGCTAGCACTTCATGTCTAGAGATCCAGGGGTTACATCACTCACTGGTGCAAAGTCTCTGCTAGCACTTCATGTCTAGAGATCCAGGGGTTACATCACTCACTTGTACAAAGTCTCAGCTAGTCTCTTCTAGCACTACATGTCTAGAGATCCAGGGGTTATATCACTCACTTGTGCAAAGTCTCAACTAGTCTCAGATAGCACTACATGTCTAGAGATCCAGGGGTTATATCACTCACTTGTGCAGAGTCTCAGCTAGCACTACATGTCTAGAGATCCAGGGGTTACATCACTCACTTGTGCAAAGTCTCTGCTAGCACTTCATGTCTAGAGATCCAGGGGTTATATCACTCACTTGTACAAAGTCTCAGCTAGTCTCAGCTAGCACTTCATGTCTAGAGATCCAGGGGTTACATCACTCACTAGTGCAAAGTCTCTGCTAGCACTTCATGTCTAGAGATCCAGGGGTTATATCACTCACTTGTACAAAGTCTCAGCTACTCTCAGCTAGCACTTCATGTCTAGAGATCCAGGGGTTACATCACTCACTTGTGCAAAGTCTCTGCTAGCACTTCATGTCTAGAGATCCAGGGGTTACATCACTCACTTGTACAAAGTCTCTGCTAGCACTTCATGTCTAGAGATCCAGGGGTTACATCACTCACTTGTACAAAGTCTCAGCTAGTCTCAGCTAGCACTACATGTCTAGAGATCCAGGGGTTACATCACTCACTTGTGCATAGTCTCAGCTTGTCTCTGCTAGCACTTCATGTCTAGAGATCCAGGGGTTACATCACTCACTTGTGCAAAGTCTCAGCTAGTCTCAGCTAGCACTTCATGTCTAGAGATCCAGGGGTTACATCACTCACTTGTGCAAAGTCTCAGCTAGTCTCAGCTAGCACTTCGTGTCTAGAGATCCAGGGGTTACATCACTCACTTGTGCAAAGTCTCAGCTAGTCTCAGCTAGCACTTCATGTCTAGAGATCCAGGGGTTGCATCACTCACTTGTGCAAAGTCTCAGCTAGCACTACATGTCTAGAGATCCGGGGGTTATATCACTCACTTGTGCAAAGTCTCAGCTAGCACTTCATGTCTAGAGATCCAGGGGTTATATCGATCACTTGTGCAAAGTCTCAGCTAGCACTTCATGTCTAGAGATCCAGGGGTTATATCACTCACTTGTGCAAAGTCTCAGCTAGCACTTCATGTCTAGAGATCCAGGGGTTATATCACTCACTTGTGCAAAGTCTCAGCTAGTCTCTGCTAGCACTACATGTCTAGAGATCCAGGGGTTACATCACTCACTTGTGCAAAGTCCCAGCTAGTCGCGCCTAGCACTTCATGTCTAGAGATCCAGGGGTTGCATCACTCACTTGTGCAAAGTCTCAGCTAGCACTACATGTCTAGAGATCCAGGGGTTACATCACTCACTAGTGCAAAGTCTCAGCTAGTCTCAGCTAGCACTTCATGTCTAGAGAACCAGGGGTTACATCACTCACTTGTGCAAAGTCTCAGCTAGCACTACATGTCTAGAGATCCAGGGGTTACATCACTCACTTGTGCAAAGTCTCAGCTAGTCTCAGCTAGCACTACATGTCTAGAGATCCAGGGCTTACATCACTCACTTGTGCAATGTCTCAGCTAGCACTTCATGTCTAGAGATCCAGGGGTTACATCACTCACTTGTGCAAAGTCTCAGCTAGTCTCAGCTAGCACTACATGTCTAGAGATCCAGGGGTTACATGACTCACTTGTGCAAAGTCTCAGCTAGTCTCAGCTAGCACTTCATGTCTAGAGATCCAGGGGTTACTTCACTCACTTGTGCAAAGTCTCATCTAGCACTTCATGTCTAGAGATCCAGGGGTTACATCACTCACTTGTGCAAAGTCTCATCTAGCACTTCATGCCTAGAGATCCAGGGGTTACATCACTCACTTGTGCAAAGTCTCAGCTAGTCTCTGCTAGCACGGTTTATCTAGAGATCCAGGGGTTATATCACTCCCTTGTACAAAGTCTCAGCTAGTCTCTGCTAGCACGGTTTATCTAGAGATCCAGGGGTTATATCACTCCCTTGTACAAAGTCTCAGCTAGTCTCTGCTAGCACGGTTTATCTAGAGATCCAGGGGTTACATCACTCCCTTGTACAAAGTCTCAGCTAGTCTCTGCTAGCATGGTTTATCTAGAGATCCGGGGGTTACATCACTCACTTGTGCAAAGTCTCAGCTAGGTTGTGCTAGCACTTCATATCTAGAGATGCAGTTGTTATATGCTGTTGTTCTTGTAATTTTCCACATTGTTTTAGATTTATTTTCTTAATTTTTAATTTTGTTTGAGTAGAAATTTTCTTTGTTTGCTTTTAGAGCTGATTGATAATGTTTTTTATATCCTGTATATAATGTTTTATATATATCTAGCTTAGTGTCCCTGTAATAGTTATATATGTCTTTCACTTTGTCTCGCAGTGAGCTGAACTGATAGCTGAACATTTGTTTAGAGTTGTTTAATGCAATGTTTTATTGTCTTTTTAATTGTGGGACATACAATGTGTAGGTAATTACTCCGAATATCAAAGAAATGGTTCCATTTTTTCTCTGCATTTTCTGCACTATATACTTTAATCCAGTCTTGTTTTAAGAGCATTATATTTAGCTCATTTATGTTATTGTCGCTTGTGTCCCTTACAGAAGTAAAATATTTCTTATGATTTTTTGGTTTACAGTTAAAAATATTTATAATCGGCGAGGTGTGGTCTGGGATATGAAATTCATTGTTAATTGTTTATATTTATTTTCTTCTAGGTTAGTTATGATGTAATCCAAAGTGGTACTTGTGTGACTTGCAACTCTAGTTGGCCCCAAAAATGATTTGGTATCGTGTAGATTAAAGGTTTTTAAGAAATCAGTAAAAGCATAGTTTCCTTCATTTATGTTAAAGTCCCCTACAAGAATCAGATTTTGTTAATGAGCAAGTAGTTTGTTTTGTTGCAATTCTAGCTGTATTAGAAATTTTTCCGTATTTGATTTGGGTGATCTATAAATTCCCACTACTGTTATATTCCGAATTTCAGTGATTGATTTCATACCTGCTACTTCATAGTCCATTTCTATGCAGAAATTTGATATTCATTGGATTGCACTGAAACTCGCTCTTAGCATAAATTGCAATTCCTCCAATTTTATGCAAATCTCTACAGTAAGAGGAAACTAGTTTATAATTACCAAAACTATTTATTTTTATTTCATCTATCTTTAGTCCATGTTCTGAGAAATCCGTAATATGGGGATTTAGTTGCTGGAAAATACTTTCTATTAAATCTACTTTATTACTGATATATTGTGTATTTTGGTATAATATTCTAAGTACTGAGGAATTTATTTTATCAACATTGTAGGGAGAATTATGTGTCTCTTGTGAAGAAGCAGTTATGTCTATAGGAATTCTGCCCATACAGCCTAGAATTGCAGGATTTTTTCTGTTCTCTAGTGAATCTATTTCTATTATTAGTTTAGTTGCTAAATACATCTTACCTTTTTTGTTCATTTGTGGTCCATGTTTTATGTAGAATTCACTATTTAACTTACCTATATCTATTAGTACTACATTCTGATTTCCTCAACATAAGGGTTTCATTTTCCTATTTGTTTTCCTAATTTCCCTATTTATGAAAAAATTATGATCTACATCATATCTATGTGGAATGTTTACAATGATAAACTGCTGATTTCCAAATGTACTAATTATTTTACTGAGGACACTTAGAAGTTTCCATGCTTCGTTACAACATAGATCATTTGGACCAGTTATTATAAGACTAAAGTTTGTATTTGTGTTGACATTTGCTATAACATCCCTAATCTTGGAATACTTTTTGACATACCCAATAACATCATAATTACTCTTATTACACATTTTCCATGCTATCCCCTTTGCAAGACTATCACCATGAACACTTACTTTCAGTTTCTGATTCCCTGCAGAGACTTTTTCCCCAGTTCCACTTCCCACTGTGGAGCTTACATTCACATCATCTTCTTGCAGGCTGTGTTGGTTCCCATCTGTTGAGTCACTGAGTAAGTTGGCACAGCTCATTTGCAATGATCATTTTTTGTTACAAGATAGGATATCACTCTGTGCAACAAACTACCAAAATTTTTAGCTCCTTTTTTATTCATGTGCAGACCATCTCGACCCCTGTCCCACTCATTTAACCATTGATTCCCATCTACAAATGTACAAGAATATTGTTTGCACACCCAGTCAAGTGTAGAATGCATAGCATCTATATACTTATAGTCCTCATCCCTACGATACAAGATTCCACTAACACACAGTTCTGCCCTTGGAAATTGTGCTTTTGCTGTTTTCACCAGATTTTCCATTTTTTCACGATTTCTTCCAGAGAAGTTGACGAGTGGAGATCATTAGTCCCTGCATGTAGTATAATAACATCTAGGTCATCTTCATTTACCTCCAACTTTCTCTCTAACTGCTGAATCCTGATCCCTGGGTAACAGTAAACCAGGGTATCTTCCTCCAAATATTCCCCCACATGATGAGTTATTGAATCCCCTAGCACTATAGCAGTTTTCCTATCCTACCATTTACTTTGTTTACTTGCTGATTTTTCTGAACAGCTGCTGTAGCTTCTTTTCCTTTCTGTTTCTGGGTTTGGTTTGTTAGTATTTCTTCGTGAAAGGTTAGAATGGTTGTTTGGAGTTAGTCAGTCGAATCTTGTTCTAGTACTTGGAATTTATTCTGGAGAGGGATTCCCCCATTTTCTAATATTTGATTCTTCTCTTTGTTTATATGTCAATCACTGTTTCTCCATGCTGTAGTAGTCCAGCAGTCATCTGTATTTACTTGTCGAGAATGTTCCCGCCGATTTTTTATCTTGGTTTCAACATCCCTTTGGTTGATCTTGTTTATTAGCTGGTAATTTTCTTCCTTTAATTGATGTATTTCTCCATGCATCCTGGATCTTTCAGCTAATGCTTCATCCAGATCCTTTTTTAAGATTTCTATTACCATACAAAGCGAAGCGAAACAATGCTTTCATTTGTACCTCGTAGCTGGTCGTTACATATATTCCCTGGTTGTTTTACATTACTTAGGATTTCTGTTTTACCCACACTTTCACTGTTTTTTGTACTAACTAATTCACTATTGCACTTTTTCAATGCCATATTTTCACACTTATTCTTCTCGTTAGTGGAATTTTTTGCACCAGCATTTTCACAAGCTTCGATACTCGGTGCCATCTTAGATGCAATGATGTGATACAATTGATGTGATTCTTCCTCCTGATTCAGACAGACTGACTGACTGATGAAGATGAAGCACTACAGGTATAGTAAATGTGAATGATGTTCCCAGCTCAGTTGAAGTACATTTCACTGCCTCTGGAAAGAGTGACATACAGGAAACAAATGACTTTAGGTTTGAAAAGTCAACAAAAAGAGAGAGAGAGAACTTTGCAACAAAATATAAATAATGTGGCCCCATGCATACAAAAATTCTCAAAAATGACCATGCTTCAAATGAAAAATGAGAAGAAATGAAAACAAGTTTGATGGGTTGCATGCCACTTGAGATTGTGCAAAAGGTGATGTAGCACTGTCACAGATGTTTTGACCCTTACCAAAGTTGATAAAAGTCTTTTACCACTGCACATGTTTCAGTTAGTAAGTGGTTTGGCTTTAAATGGGCTGTAATTGCTTTAAGAAATAAAGTTTAATCATAAAATACATGAACTTGATGGAAATATATTTGTTCATCATTTCAGTATGTTTTTGATACCATTAATGCCCAGTGGTCTATTTATAGACCGGGTGATTTTGGGACACTGGATCAATAAAAAGGTAAACAAAATATATTGTTGACATACTGTATACTGAACCAATACATTACATACACTTTATTAATTTTTGGAAAAAAGAACAAGTTGTGCGTTAATGGGTTAATAGTGTTTACTTTATATGGTGCCAGAGACCATACACAGGTGATACATGAAATGAAAGGAAATTTGGGAGGGAAACATTCCAAGGCTATGTTTAAGATACTTTCGTGGCATTTGTGAGTTATAAGGACTGACAAAAATGTGGAAAAAACCTGTCAAGGAGGACGGTCCTGGAATCGTAGACCTCTATTCATCTTAATGATTTTATCTGTCTACAAAATGCAGCCTTATGATGCAGTACTACTGCTTAACCCATTCTTCACAATACCAGTATTCTACTTGAAATCAACAAAAATAAAAGGAAAGAATGAAGAGAAATGAAACATTAAGCCATGCTATTAATCATTCCTTTCTTCAATACACTGCTCTTATACAACTTGTATGTGTCACATTTGATGCAGAAAGACCCATATGATATATGCTATCTATGAAGTTACAACTATGAGCAAGAAAAGTTATGTATTTACATTAAATCTCAGTATGAAAGAATAAACTTCAATAACAATACAATTCTGTTATTAATTCTGGCTGTGAAAATCTAAGATAATGTTTCAGCATACTGCTAACTGTACAGACACTAAATGTTGACACTCTTGTCCCAACTTGCACTAAAGGAATCATATAACCATTCCATGTTCTTCAATGCTCATTTTGTTTAGGTACCTAAGTACCTACATATTACGATACACTAGGCCTCTTAATATGTTCTACAGAGTCCAGACTTAATACAAAACAAAACTTTACAGTTCACCAGAGTATGGCTGTGAACATTCATACTGTATTTTAGTTTTATAGCAAATTTGTTATCATTACATAGATTTGGAGCACTTAAATCAGTCCTCTTGTTGCTTTTGCTGTGGACAGACTCTCAGCAGCACTTTACCAATGTTCCTGCGCTCACCTAACACCTTTGTTGCCTCAATCACCTGAAACAAACACTTATTTTTCCTTGTGTCTCTATTTCTTTAATCATAACATTAAACATGCATCAGAAAATATTGCCTATTCACTTATTAGATATTAATATGTGTCCATGTATCTGAGTTACTCAGTGGAAGAAGGCCAAATAATTCTGACTCTCCCACTCTCTCTGTCTCTTTCTTCCTTCTTTTTAGTTTTTAATAAACTTTCACTTTTTTAAGCTATGCTGAGCAGAATTATACCCGTCCAAAGTGCAGTATGGCGAATAGCAGGAGAAAGGAACCATCTTAATCCTTAAAGTTTGTTTTACTTTCACAGCAGTGATAACCAGTAGCAATATTGGGATGCAGTAGCACTATCGGAACCTACTTCCAGTGAGACAGAGAGAGAGCGAGCTAGCAAGCAAGTGCATTCTCCAAGTGAGGCGGTCACACACAGATCTTGTGTTCCATTCCCCACCAAAAGCCAAATAAACACAAGCAAATAGCTCCATGGGCTATTATTTATAGCACAAATTAATCTGAAAATGCTATATATGCTATAAGGAAAAAAAAAAAAACTATATTTTCTGACTTCTCACAGAATTTCACTAACTTCAGCTGATGAATGTTTGAATACTAATATACCTGATCTAAATTCCAAGTAGAATCAATTGTCGGTTTGATTTTATTGCTTTGTAGAAGCTTGTAGAGGTGTTCCAGTGCTGCTTGCACCTTCTGTGGCTCTTGCTCCAACAGCAGCCCAAGATGCAGTCCAGCAACAACCCTGTTGTTTACTATTAAATCAATGGGCTTTACATTATTTGTTTCCCACCAAACACGCAAAAAATTCCAGATACCTAGCTTCTTCTCATTGGTTATCATGCCACTTGAACCTGAGAGAGAGAGATAACAAAGGCAAAGCAATAAAATTCATTTAGTAATGGATATCAAACTTATCAATACCATTAATTTGCAGCCATGACTTTCAAAACAATGTGCATTAGAATGCAATTCTAGGGCCTATATACAATATTACTCCTTAATAAGTGAACAGCAAACTGCAGATTTAGGTATTTAAACAAAAACTTGTTACTACTTTATAACTTGCAAATAATATTAACAAACTAAAGTGTTCTATTATTTATTTATTAATTTTAAAGGCATTAACTATGGGGTGAGTGAGTGACTGGGTGCGTGGGTGGGTGAGGGAGTGAATGAGTGAGTGAGAGAGTGGAAGAGCAGGTGGGTGAGTGGGTGGGGGCATCAGTGAGTGGGTCGGTGATTGAGTGAGTGTGAGAGTGGGTAGGCGAGGGTGGGTGGATGAGTGAATGAGTGGGTGAGTGGGTCAGTGATTGAGTCAGTGGGTGGGTGGGTGAGTGAGTGAGTGAGTAGGTGGGTGCATGGATGAGTAACTGGGTGAGTGAATGGGTGAGTGAGAGAGTCAGTGATTAAGTGAGTGGGTGGGTGAGTTGGTGAGTGAATGAATGGGTGAGTGGGTCAGTCAGTGAGTGAGTGTGTGGGTGGGTGAGTGGGTCAGCGATTGGTTGAGTCAGTGGGTGGGTGAGTGGTGGATGAGTGGGTGGGTGAGTGCGTGAGTGGGCGAGTGTGTGGGTCAGTGAGCGTGAATGAGTGGGTGAATAAGTGAGAGCGTGAGTGGGTGGGTGAGTGAATGAGAGCGTGAGCGAGTAGGTGAGTGAGTGAGAGCGCGAGTGAGTAGGTGAGTGACTGGGTGAGTGAGTAGGTGCCTGAGTGAGGGCATGAGTGATATTGTGAGTGAGTGAGTTATTGGATAGGTGAGTGAGTGGCTGGGTGGGTGAATGGGTGGGTGATTGAGTGAGTGGGTGGGTGAGTGGGTGGGTGGGTGAGGGGGTGGGTGGGTGAATGGGTGGGTGGGTGAGTGCCAGCATGCGTGAGAGCGTGAGTGAGTGAGAGTGTCAGTGGGTGAGTGAAGGCATGAGTGAGTTAGTCGATGGGTGAGTGAGTTAGTCGATGGGTGAGTGAGTTAGTGGATGGGTGAGTGGGTGGGTGAGTAGGTGGGTGTGTGGGTGTGTGTGTGAGTGGGTAGGTGAGTGGTTCGGTTGGTGGGTGAGTGGGTGTGGATAGTTGGGCGGGTGGGTGAGTGAGCGAGTAAGTGTGTGAGTGAGTGGGTGAGTGAGTGGGTGAGTAAGTGAGAGTGTTAGGGAGTGGGTAGGTATAAGAGAGCGTGAGTGGATGAGTGAGTGATTGAGTGGGTGGGTGGGTGAGTAGGTGAGTGGGTGGGTGAGTGAGAGCATGAGTGTGTGTGAGTGGTCTGGTGGATGAGTGAGTGATTGAGTGGGTGGGTGGGTGAGTAGATGAGTGGGTGAGTGAGTAGGTGAGTGGGTGAGTGAGTGATTCAGTGGGTGGGTGGTTGATTGGTGGGTGAGTAGGTGAGTGGGTGGGTGAGTGGGTGGGTGAGTGGGTGGGTGAGTGGGTGAATGGGTGGGTGAGTGGGTGAATGGGTGGGTGAGTGAGTGATTGAGTGGGTGAGTTAGTGGGTGGGTGGGTAGGTGAGTTAGTGGGTGGGAGAGTGAGTAGGTGAGTGTGTGTGAGTGGTCTGGTGGATGGGTGAGTGATTAGGTGGGTGGATGAGTAGGTGTAGGGTGGGTGGGTGAGTGAGTAGGTGAGTGGGTGAGTGGTTGAGTGAGTTGGTAGGTGAGTGGGTGGGTGAGTGAGTAAGTTGATGAGTGTGTGGGTGATTGAGAGCATGAGTGTGTGTGAGTGGTCTGGTGGATGAGTGAGTGATTGAGTGAGTGAGTGGGTGGGGTGTGGGTGAGTGATTGAGTGTGTGAGTGAGTAGGTGAGTGGGTGGGTGAGTAGGTGGGTGGGTGAGTTATTGAGTGGGTGGGTGAGTGAGTAGGTGAGTGGGTGGGTGAGTTATTGAGTGGGTGGGTTAGTGAGTGGGTGAGTGGGTGGGTGAGTTATTGAGTGGGTGGGTTAGTGAGTGGGTGAGTGGGTGGGTGAGTTATTGAGTGGGTGGGTTAGTGAGTAGGTGAGTGAGTAGGTGAGTGGGTGGGTGAGTTATTGAGTGGGTGGGTGAGTGGGTGGGAGGGTGAGATGGTGGGCGAGTGGGTGGGTGAGTAGGTGAGTGCGTGGGTGAGTTATTGAGTGGGTGGGTGAGTGAGTGGGTGAGTGGGTGGGTGAGTTATTGAGTGGGTGGGTTAGTGAGTAGGTGAGTGGGTGGGTTAGTGAGTAGGTGAGTGCGTGGGTGAGTTATTGAGTGGGTGGGTGAGTGAGTGGGTGAGTGGGTGGGTGAGTTATTGAGTTGGTAGGTGAGTGGGTGGGTGAGTGAGTGGGTGAGTGAGTTATTGAGTGGGTGATTCGGTGAGTGGGTGGGTTAGTACGTGAGTGGGTGAGTAGGTGATTGGGTGGGTGAGTAGGTGAGTGGGTGGGTGAGTTATTGAGTGGGTGGGTGAGTGAGTGGGTGAGTGGGTGGGTGAGTTATTGAGTGGGTGATTCGGTGAGTGGGTGGGTGAGTAGGTGAGTGGGTGGGTGAGTAGGTGAGTGGGTGGGTGAGTTAGTGAGTGGGTGATTCGGTGAGTGGGTGGGTGAGTAGGTGAGTGAGTGGGTGAGTAGGGGATTGGGTGGGTCAGTGGGTGAGTAGGTGAGTGGGTGAGTAGGTGAGTGGGTGGGTGGGTGAGTGGGTGAGTAAGTGATTGGGTGGGTGAGTAGGTGAGTGGGTGAGTAGGTGAGTGGGTGAGTAGGTGAGTGGGTGGGTGGGTGAGGGGGTGGGTGAGTTATTGAGTGGGTCGGTGAGTAGGTGAGTGGGTGGGTGAGTAGGTGAGTGGGTGGGTGAGTGAGTGGGTGAGTGGGTGGGTGAGTTAGTGAGTGGGTGATTCGGTGAGTGGGTGGGTGAGTAGGTGAGTGAGTGGGTGAGTAGGTGATTGGGTGGGTGAGTAGGTGAGTGGGTGAGTAGGTGAGTGGGTGAGTGGGTGAGTAGGTGAGTGGGTGAGTAGGTGAGTGGGTGAGTAGGTGAGTGGGTGGGTGGGTGAGTGGGTGAGTAAGTGATTGGGTGGGTGAGTAGGTGAGTGGGTGAGTGGGTGGGTGAGTTATTGAGTGGGTCGGTGAGTAGGTGATTGGGTGGGTGAGTAGGTGAGTGGGTGGGTGAGTGGGTGGGTGAGTAGGTGAGTGGGTGGTTGAGTGAGTGGGTGAGTGGCTGGGTGAGTTATTGAGTGGGTGATTCGGTGAGTGGGTGGGTGAGTAGGTGAGTGAGTGGGTGAGTAGGTGATTGGGTGGGTGAGTAGGTGAGTGGGTGAGTAGGTCAGTGGGTGAATAGGTGAGTGGGTGGGTGAGTGGGTGGGTGAGTGGGTGAGGAGGTGATTGGGTGGGTGAGTAGGTGAGTGGGTGAGTAGGTGAGTGGGTGAGTAGGTGAGTGGGTGGGTGGGTGAGTGGGTGGGTGAGTTATTGAGTGGGTCGGTGAGTAGGTGAGTGGGTGTTTGGGTGAGTGAGTTGGGGAGTGGGTGAGTGGGTGGTTGGGTGAGTGAGAGATTGAGTGGGTCGGTGAGTGGGTGGGTGAGTGAGTGAGTGATTGAGTGGGTGAGTAGGTGAGTGGGTGAGTAGGTGAGTGGGTGAGTAGGTGAGTGGGTGAGTGGGTGAGTAGGTGAGTGGGTGAGTAGGTGAGTGGGTGGGTGAGTGGATGGGTGAGTTATTGAGTGGGTCGGTGAGTGTGTGGGTGAGTAGGTGGGTGGGTGAGTGCGTGGGTGGGTGAGTAGGTGAGTGGGTGGGTGGGTGGGTGGGTGAGTGTGTGGGTGAGTTATTGAGTGGGTCGGTGAGTGGGTGGGTGAGTGATTGAGTGGGTGGGTGGGTGAGTGGGTGGGTGAGTGATTGAGTGGGTCGGTGAGTGGGTGGGTGAGTGATTGAGTGGGTGGGTGAGTGGGTGGGTGAGTGATTGAGTGGGTCGGTGAGTGGGTGGGTGGGTGGGTGAGTGGGTGGGTGAGTTATTGAGTGGGTCAGTGAGTGGATGGGTGAGTAGGTGAGTGGGTGGTTGGGTGAGTGAGTAGGTGAGTGGGTGGGTGAGTGATTGAGTGGGTCGGTGAGTGGGTGGGTGAGTGATTGAGTGGGTGGGTGGGTGAGTGGGTGGGTGAGTGATTGAGTGGGTCAGTGAGTGGGTGGGTGAGTAGGTGAGTGGGTGGTTGGGTGAGTGAGAGTTGTAGTTATAGTTGTAGTGTTTAACGCCCGCTTTTACTACTACGGCACCGCAGGCGGTGACACTGATGATACATGGAATGAGGATGGGGCACCGGTGGAATGAGATGGCGGGGGAAACCGGAGCACCCGGAGAAAACCCGCCCTGACGCGCTTCGTCCACCACGAATACCACATGCGGGTCCCTGGGATAGAACCCGGGCAGCCTAGGTGGTAGGTGAGCGCGCTAACCGCTCGGCCACGGCGCCGCCGTTGGGTGAGTGAGAAATTGAGTGGGTGGGTGAGTGGGTGAGTGGGTGAGTGAGGGTGTGAGTGTGTGGGTTATTAAGTGTGAGTGAGAGCGTGAGTGAATGAGAGCATGAGTGAGTGAGTGAGAGCATGAGTGAGTGAGTGAGAGCATGAGTGAGTGAGTGAGAGCATGAGTGAGTGAGTGAGTGCATGAGTGAGTGAGTGAGAGCATAAGTGAGTGAGAGCATGAGTGAGTGAGTGAGTGAGTGAGAGCATGAGTGAGTGAGAGCATGAGTGAGTGAGTGAGAGCATGAGTGAGTGAGTGAGTGAGTGAGAGCGTGAGTGAGTGAGAGCATGAGTGAGTGAGTGAGAGCATGAGTGAGTGAGTGCATGAGTGAGTGAGTGAGAGCATGAGTGAGTGAGTGAGAGCATGAGTGAGTGAGTGAGAGCATGAGTGAGTGAGAGCATGAGTGAGTGAGTGAGAGCATGAGTGAATGAGAGCATGAGTGAGTGAGTGAGTGAGAGCATGAGTGAGTGAGAGCATGAGTGAGTGAGTGAGTGAGAGCATGAGTGAGTGAGAGCATGAGTGAGTGAGTGAGAGCATGAGTGAGTGAGTGAGAGCATGAGTGAGTGAGTGAGAGCATGAGTGAGTGAGAGCATGAGTGAGTGAGTGAGAGCATGAGTGAGTGAGAGCATGAGTGAGTGAGTGCATGAGTGAGTGAGTGAGAGCATGAGTGAGTGAGTGAGAGCATGAGTGAGTGAGTGAGAGCATGAGTGAGTGAGAGCATGAGTGAGTGAGTGAGAGCATGAGTGAATGAGAGCATGAGTGAGTGAGTGAGTGAGAGCATGAGTGAGTGAGAGCATGAGTGAGTGAATGAGAGCATGAGTGAGTGAGTGAGTGAGAGCGTGAGTGAGTGAGAGCATGAGTGAGTGAGAGCATGAGTGAGTGAGTGAGAGCATGAGTGAGTGAGTGAGTGAGAGCGTGAGTGAATGAGAGCATGAGTGAGTGAGAGCATGAGTGAGTGCATGAGTGAGTGAGTGAAAGCATGAGTGAGTGAGAGCATGAGTGAGTGAGTGAGTGAGAGCATGAGTGAGTGAGAGCATGAGTGAGTGAGTGAGAGCATGAGTGAGTGAGTGCATGAGTGAGTGAGTGAGAGCATGAGTGAGTGAGTGAGAGCATGAGTGAGTGAGTGAGAGCATGAGTGAGTGAGAGCATGAGTGAGTGAGTGAGAGCATGAGTGAATGAGAGCATGAGTGAGTGAGTGAGAGCATGAGTGAGTGAGTGCATGAGTGAGTGAGTGAGAGCATGAGTGAGTGAGAGTATGAGTGAGTGAGTGAGAGCGTGAGTGAGTGAGTGAGAGCATAAGTGAGTGAGAGCATGAGTGAGTGAGAGCATGAGTGAGTGAGTGAGAGCGTGAGTGAGTGAGAGCGTGAGTGAGTGAGAGCATGAGTGAGTGAGAGCATCAGTGAGTGAGTGAGAGCATCAGTGAGTGAGTGAGAGCATGAGTGAGTGAGTGAGTGAGTGAGAGCGTGAGTGAGTGAGAGCATGAGTGAGTGAGTGAATGAGTAGGGTTTAAGGGCCTGTTGACAGATCATTAGTTGACTATGGGAAATCATGGCTTCAGAGTAGAGGTTGGGAAATCTGTACCAGCTGATGATATGATACAATAGATATCCCTGTTTCAACCCTCTCTCCTACAATCAACGCACATTCAAGCAAAAACAAGCAGTGGTGGACACCGCATCGATAGACATGGCTCTTTCCAAACCACAGAAGAACCTTCCTATATCAAGAGGAGTGGGAACAACACCTGATCATTCAGAATGTTTAAATGAACATGCTGGTTCATGTTAGTGGTCACCTCAATGAACAACTGCAATCCATGATACAAAAGCACCCCCAAAACATAACAGACCTCCCTCTTTCTTGAATCTGACCTTGCACACAGTGAGGATCAAGTGCTTCATGTGGTCTTTGGTGCACTCAACAACGTACATAATTTGAATAAAGGCAAAAACATGATTTGTCAGAGCACATTACATTGTTGCAGTCAGCTACTGTCCACACTGTATGATTTCCAGCCCACATGGGTTTGTGTGAGCAATGACCTCTTGTGAGGTGACCAACTCCTAATTAGCATTGCATGCAGTTGCCATCACAATGTTGTCTTGCTAACAGTCTGGGATGGATCTACATTAACTGACTGCAGGTTTCAAAGTGATTTTGATTCACAAGACACAGAATGCCTCTCTATCAGGATGTTTTTCCAACCAAGCAGGGTTGCCAACTCATATGGTAACTATGGGGACATATGATAATTTGAATATCTGTACTCATGGTGCCAACCTGTATGACAATTTAAATGTATGATAGTTTGCTACCAGCGACATATCATTTTCACAGGTTTGTCACACTAGCAAATTGAAATTAATTATAAATAGCAACACCACTTTTGCTCTCATGGCCTGTCTCCACCCCTCTTAAGCAACCATTTCATATCCTACTAATCATCCTACCATTTAACCTTTTATTGCCAGTGTGCCCAGAACTGGTAATCTCAATGAAGGCACTGTTCAGAGAATTGATGATCAACGGAAAAAACTTGGAATAAGGGATATTCCGTGTGAAATAAAGAACATGCCTGAGCCTGGCAATTTCTGGAGTGCTGTTAAACACATGTCACCTTGGTGGATTTCAAAGAACTGGCGGAGTTTGCATTATCAGTGGTTTTGTTGCCCCACAGAAATACTTCTTGTTAAACAGTTTTTTCTAAACTGGGTTTAATAAAAACCAGAATTACAAACTGCTTGGCACTAGATACGGTAAATGGACTTACTCGGTTGTCTCAGCTTATAAAAGAATGTAGTGGGTCTGAAAATCTGCAAGTCACCAAGATGTTAAAGTTTATCTCAACAACAAATTTGTATAATGCAACAGTTAATGAAGATTATGAACTTTTAGAAAAATAGTGTGAGAAATATAAGTGCTTAAGTTGTAATCCTGGTAGAGGTCATCAATCTTATAAATGGATAGCATTAACATCAATACTATTATGTTTTCATAAGTGTTATGCTGATATATTTATTGTTGTAGCATTTGGTTTATGATGTACAATAATTTTTAATCCAAATCTATAACTTTGAGTGGCTGGTACGATAAATTTACTTTTAAAGATTGACAACTCTGCAACCAAGGTTCTGACATTGTGTTTGATGGCCACGTGTATCATATACATGTTGAACCATCCACAGAAAAATACTTACAAACCCACACTGTACGGCCATAGGCACAGCCAGTTTGTTACATCCTTAAATACATTGTCCGCTTGAAACACAAATGCTCCACTCATTGCTACTGCCTTACGCTCAATTAGAGGTGGTTCAACACAGTACTCCATCAGTAAAGCCTTAATGATTCATCTCTGCATACACACTAGAGTATCTGGTGGACTTATATTCCAGTAATAAGTAAGATACTATGAAACACATTTGGTGGGAATTATGGACATATTTCAAATCAAAGGAAAACTAAATCACCATGTTTCCTACAATCACAGCCAAATGTGTTGCACCCATCTCACAAGTGTTTACCTATTAGTACGATGCGTCCCAGAGGGTTAAGAAGGTTTTGACTTCTGGCAAAATGTGCTCCTCCAACACTGTCAATTATAATATCCAATTTGGTTCCATCCTGGCAGAGTTGAGACTCATACAAGTCCCTGTCAAGAACATGAGTAACTCCATTGCACAGGGCAGATTCCCTTTTAGCTGCAGAACATGTTCCATATATTGTTACATCTGGTATTGTTTTTGCTAACTGCGTAGCAGCACACCCTACTCCACCTGCATCAAAACAATGGCTTCATAAATAACTATAACATACAGAGGATTAACATTTTTCTGCAACTTATGACACTTGGCATCTCAATCATTTCATGCATTGGGTGGTTAAGAAGTTACAGATTTCCTCACCACCCACTGGTGGACATGAGTACGTTATATCATGGAAGTAAATGCAGACATAGCACATAGCACAATGCAGAGAATCAACAAACATAAAACAAAAAGGAAGTGTTTGCTAATAGTAGAGATGACAAATACTGCCTCAATTACTGTTTATCAGAGAGGGCATATGCCATCACTTCAGTCAGTCACAAATCTGCTTAGCAACAAGTAGAAAGACTTCACAAAAACAATATGACTTTAACCTAGAAATTAGCAAGTTAAGGAAGAAAGAAAGTAAGCGAAAACAGGAGATTTTATTCGAAAACTGGAAGTTTTAATCCCAATTAAACCTCAAAGTCAAAGCCTATGAGTACATATTGTGACACCAGGTGTGGCACACAACAAAGGATGGTTGGGGATAAGACACTCCACACCACATACTAGGCTGGCGAGCAAACAAAGGTAGGTACTCAAGGTCAGGCTGGGATGGTCAGAGATAAGCTACTTCACACCACGTACCAGACTGGGACAGTCAGGGATAAGCAACTTCACATCACGTACCAGACTGGGGCAGTCAGGGATAAGCTACTTCACATCACAGTACCAGACTGGGACAGTCAGGGATAAGTTACTCCACACCACGTACCAGACTGGCACAGTCAGGGATAAGCTACTTCACACCAGGTACCAGACTGGGGCAGTCAGGGATAAGCTACTTCACACCATGTACCAGACTGGGGCAGTCAGGGATAAGCTACTTCACATCACGTACCAGACTGGGACAGTCAGGGATAAGTTACTCCACACCACGTACCAGACTGGGACAGTCAGGGATAAGCTACTTCACACCAGGTACCAGACTGGGACAGTCAGGGATAAGCTACTTCACACCAGGTACCAGACTGGGACAGTCAGGGATAAGCTACTTCACACCAGGTACCAGACTGGGACAGTCAGGGATAAGCTACTTCACACCAGGTACCAGACTGGGACAGTCAGGGATAAGCTACTTCACACAGGTACCAGACTGGGACAGTCAGGGATAAGCTACTTCAACCCAGGTACCAGACTGGGACAGTCAGGGATAAGCTACTTCACACCAGGTACCAGACTGGGACACTCAGGGATAAGCTACTTCACACCAGGTACCAGACTGGGACAGTCAGGGATAAGCTACTTCACACCAGGTACCACACTGGGACAGTCAGGGATAAGCTACTTCACACCAGGTATCAGACTGGGACAGTCAGGGATAAGCTACTTCACACCAGGTACCAGAATGGGACACACAGGGATAAGCTACTTCACATCACGTACCAGACTGGGACAGTCAGGGATAAGCTACTTCACACCAGGTACCAGACTGGGACAGTCAGGGATAAGCTACTTCACACCAGGTACCAGACTGGGACCGTCAGGGCTAAGCTACTTCACACCAGGTACCAGACTGGGACACTCAGGGATAAGCTACTTCACATCACGTACCAGACTGGGACAGTCAGGGATAAGCTACTCCACACCACGTACCAGACTGGGACAGTCAGGGATAAGCTACTCCACACCACGTACCAGACTGTGACACTCAGGGATAAACTACTCCACATCACGCACCAGACTGGGACAGTCAGGGATAAGCTACTCCACACCACGTACCAGACTGTGACAGTCAGGGATAAGCTACTTCACACCCCGTACCAGACTGGGACAGTCAGGGATAAGCTACTTCACACCACATACCAGACCGGGACAGTCAGGGATAAGCTACTTCACATCACGTACCAGACTAGGACAGTCAGGGATAAGCTACTTCTCACCCCGTACCATACTGGGACAGTCAGGGATAAGCTACTTCACACCACGTACCAGACTGGGACAGTCAGGGATAAGCTACTTCACACCACGTACCAGACTCGGACAGTCAGGGATAAGCTACTCCACAACACGTACCAGACTGGGGCAGTCAGGGATAAGCTACTCCACACCACGTACCAGACTGGGACAGTCAGGGATAAGTTACTTCACACCACGTACCAGACTGGGACAGTCAGGGATAAGCGACTCCACACCACGTACCAGACTGGGACAGTCAGGGATAAGCTACTTCAACCCAGGTACCAGACTGGGGCAGTCAGGGATAAGCTACTCCACACCACATACCAGAATGGGACAGTCAGGGATAAGTTACTTCACACCACGTACCAGACTGGGACACTCAGGGATAAGCTACTCCACACCACATACCAGACTAGGACAGTCAGGGATAAGCTACTCCACACCACGTACCAGACTGGGACAGTCAGGGATAAGCTACTCCACACCACGTACCAGACTGGGACAGTCAGGGATAAGCTACTCCACACCACGTACCAGACTGGGACAGTCAGGGATAAGCTACTCCACACCACGTACCAGACAGGGACACTCAGGGATAAGCTACTCCACACCACGTACCAGACTGGGACAGTCAGGGATAAGCTACTCCACACCACGTCCCAGACTGGGACAGTCAGGGATAAGCTACTCCACACCACGTACCAGACTGGGACAGTCAGGGATAAGCTACTCCACACCACGTACCAGACTGGGACACTCAGGGATAAGCTACTTCACACCACGTACCAGACTGGGACAGTCAGGGATAAGCTACTCCACACCACGTACCAGACTGGGACACTCAGGGATAAGCTACTCCACAACAGGTACCACACTAGGACAGTCAGGGATAAGCTACTCCACAGCACGTACCAGACTGGGACAGTCAGGGATAAGCTATTCCACACCACGTACCAGACTGGGACAGTCAGGGATAAGCTACTCCACACCACGTACCAGACTGGGACAGTCAGGGATAAGCTACTCCACACCACGTACCAGACTGGGAAACTCAGGGATAAGCTACTCCACACCAGGTACCAGACTGGGACACTCAGGGATAAGCTACTCCACTCCACGTACCAGACTGGGACAGTCAGGGATAAGCTACTCCACACCACGTAAAAGACTGGGACAGTCAGGGATAAGCTACTCCACACCAGGTACCAGACTGGGACACTCAGGGATAAGCTACTCCACACCACGCACCAGACTGGGACAGTCAGGGATAAGCTACTCCACACCACATACCAGACTGGGACAGTCAGGGATAAGCCACTCCACACCACGTACCAGACTGGGACAGTCAGGGTAAAGCTACTCCACACCCCGTACCAGACTGGGACAGTCAGGGATAAGCTACTCCACACCCCGTACCAGACTGGGACAGTCAGGGATAAGTTACTCCACACCAGGTACCAAACTGGGACAGTCAGGGATAAGCTACTCCACACCACGTACCAGACTGGGACACTCAGGGATAAGCTACTCCACACCAGGTACCAGACTGGGACAGTCAGGGATAAGCTACTCCACACCACGTACCAGACAGGGACAGTCAGGGATAAGCTACTCCACACCACGTACCAGACTGGGACAGTCAGAGATAAGCTACTCCACACCAGGTACCAGACTAGGACAGTCAGGGTAAGCTACTCCACACCAGGTACCAGACTGGGACAGTCAGGGATAAGCTACTCCACACCACGTACCAGACAGGGACAGTCAGGGATAAGCTACTCCACACCACGTACCAGACTGGGACAGTCAGAGATAAGCTACTCCACACCAGGTACCAGATTAGGACAGTCAGGGTAAGCTACTCCACACCAGGTACCAGACTGGGACAGTCAGGGATAAGCTACTTCACACCAGGTACCAGACTGGGACAGTCAGGGATAAGCTACTTCACACCAGGTACCAGACTGGGACAGTCAGGGATAAGCTACTTCACACCAGCTACCAGAATGGGACACTCAGGGATAAGCTACTTCACATCACGTACCAGACTGGGACAGTCAGGGATAAGCTACTTCACACCAGGTACCAGACTGGGACAGTCAGGGATAAGCTACTTCACACCAGGTACCAGACTGGGACCGTCAGGGATAAGCTACTTCACACCAGGTACCAGACTGGGACACTCAGGGATAAGCTACTTCACATCACGTACCAGACTGGGACAGTCAGGGATAAGCTACTCCACACCACGTACCAGACTGGGACAGTCAGGGATAAGCTACTCCACACCACGTACCAGACTGGGACAGTCAGGAATAAGCTACTCCACACCACGTACCAGACTGGGACAGTCAGGGATAAGGTACTCCACACCACGTACCAGACTGTGACACTCAGGGATAAACTACTCCACATCACGCACCAGACTGGGACAGTCAGGGATAAGCTACTCCACACCACATACCAGACTGGGACAGTCAGGGATAAGCTACTCCACACCCCGTACCAGACTGGGACACTCAGGGATAAGCTACTCCACACCACGTACCAGACTGGGACAGTCAGGGATAAGCTACTCCACACCACGTACCAGACTGGGACAGTCAGGGATAAGCTACTCCACACCACGTACCAGACTGGGACACTCAGGGATAAGCTACTTCACACCACATACCAGACTGGGACACTCAGGGATAAGCTACTTCACACCACGTACCAGACTGGGACAGTCAGGGATAAGCTACTCCACACCACGTACCAGACCGTGACAGTCAGGGATAAGCTACTTCACACCCCGTACCAGAATGGGACAGTCAGGGATAAGCTACTTCACACCACGTACCAGACTGGGACAGTCAGGGATAAGCTACTTCACACCCCGTACCAGACTGGGACACTCGGGGATAAGCTACTTCACACCACATACCAGACTGGGACACTCAGGGATAAGCTACTCCACACCCCGTACCAGACTGGGACAGTCAGGGATAAGCTACTTCACATCACGTACCAGACTGGGACAGTCAGGGATAAGCTACTTCTCACCCCGTACCATACTGGGACAGTCAGGGATAAGCTACTTCACACCACGTACCAGACTGGGACAGTCAGGGATAAGCTACTTCACACCACGTACCAGACTGGGACAGTCAGGGATAAGCTACTCCACACCAGGTACCAGACTGGGGCAGTCAGGGATAAGCTACTCCACACCACGTACCAGACTGGGACAGTCAGGGATAAGTTACTTCACACCACGTGCCAGACTGGGACAGTCAGGGATAAGCGACTCCACACCACGTACCAGACTGGGACAGTCAGGGATAAGCTACTTCAACCCAGGTACCAGACTGGGACAGTCAGGTATAAGCTACTCCACACCACATACCAGACTGGGACAGTCAGGGATAAGTTACTTCACACCACGTACCAGACTGGGACAGTCAGGGATAAGCTACTCCACACCACGTACCAGACTGGGACAGTCAGGGATAAGCTACTTCACACCACATACCAGACTGGGACACTCAGGGATAAGCTACTCCACACCCCGTACCAGACTGGGACAGTCAGGGATAAGCTACTTCACATCACGTACCAGACTAGGACAGTCAGGGATAAGCTACTTCTCACCCCGTACCATACTGGGACAGTCAGGGATAAGCTACTTCACACCACCTACCAGACTGGGACAGTCAGGGATAAGCTACTTCACACCACGTACCAGACTGGGACAGTCAGGGATAAGCTAGTCCACACCACGTACCAGACTGGGGCAGTCAGGGATAAGCTACTCCACACCACGTACCAGACTGGGACAGTCAGGGATAAGTTACTTCACACCACGTACCAGACTGGGACAGTCAGGGATAAGCGACTCCACACCACGTACCACACTGGGACAGTTAGGGATAAGCTACTTCAACCCAGGTACCAGACTGGGACAGTCAGGGATAAGCTACTCCACACCACATACCAGACTGGGACAGTCAGGGATAAGTTACTTCACACCACGTACCAGACTGGGACACTCAGGGATAAGCTACTCCACACCACGTACAAGACTAGGACAGTCAGGGATAAGCTACTCCACACCACGTACCAGACTGGGACAGTCAGGGATAAGCTACTCCACACCACGTACCAGACTGGGACACTCAGGGATAAGCTACTCCACACCACGTACCAGACTGGGACAGTCAGGGATAAGCTACTCCACACCACGTACCAGACTGGGACAGTCACGGATAAGCTACTCCACACCACGTACCAGACTGGGACAGTCAGGGATAAGCTACTTCACACCAGGTACCAGACTGGGACACTCAGGGATAAGCTACTTCACACCACGTACCAGACTGGGACAGTCAGGGATAAGCTACTCCACACCATGTACCAGACTGGGACACTCAGGGATAAGCTACTCCACAACAGGTACCACACTAGGACAGTCAGGGATAAGCTACTCCACACCACGTACCAGACTGGGACACTCAGGGATAAGTTACTTCACACCAGGTACCAGACTGGGACAGTCAGGGACAAGCTACTCCACACCACGTACCAGACTGGGACACTCAGGGATAAGCTACTTCACACCAGGTACCAGACTGGGACACTCAGGGATAAGCTACTCCACACCACGTACCAGACTGGGACACTCAGGGATAAGCTACTCCACACCACGTACCAGACAGGGACACTCAGGGATAAGCTACTCCACACCACGTACCAGACTGGGACAGTCAGGTATAAGCTACTTCACACCAGGTACCAGACTGGGACACTCAGGGATAAGCTACTCCACACCACGTACCAGACTGGGACAGTCAGGGATAAGCTACTCCACACCACGTACCAGACTGGGACAGTCAGGGATAAGCTACTCCACACCACGTACCAGACTGGGACACTCAGGGATAAGCTAATTCACACCCTGTACCAGACTGGGACAGTCAGGGATAAGCTACTTCACACCACGTACCAGACTGGGACAGTCAGGAATAAGCTACTCCACACCACGTACCAGACTGGGACACTCAGGGATAAGCTAATTCACAGCGTGTACCAGACTGGGACAGTCAGGGATAAGCTACTCCACACCACGTACCAGACTGGGACAGTCAGGGATAAGCTACTCCACACCACGTACCAGACTGGGACAGTCAGGGATAAGTTACTTCACTACACGTACCAGACTGGGACAGTCAGGGATAAGTTACTCCACACCACGTACCAGACTGGGACAGTCAGGGATAAGTTACCACACATCACGTACCAGACTTGGACAGTCAGGGATAAGCTACTCCACACCACGTACCAGACTGGGACAGTCAGGGATAAGCTACTCCACACCACGTACCAGACTGGGACACTCAGGGATAAGCTACTTCACACCCTGTACCAGACTGGGACAGTCAGGGATAAGCCACTCCGCACCACGTACCAGACTGGGACACTCAGGGATAAGCTACTCCCCACCACGTACCAGACTGGGACAGTCAGGGATAAGCTACTCCACACCACGTACCAGACTGGGACACTCAGGGATAAGCTAGTCCACACCACGTACCAAACTGGGACAGTCAGGGTTAAGCTACTCCACACCACATACCAGACTGGGACAGTCAGGGATAAGCTACTCCACACCACATACCAGACTGGGACACTCAGGGATAAGCTACTTCACACCACGTACCAGACTGGGACACTCAGGGATAAGCTACTCCACACCACGTACCAGACTGGGACAGTCAGGGATAAGCTACTCCACACCACATACCAGACTGGGACAGTCAGGGATAAGCTACTCCACACCAGGTACCAGACTGGGACACTCAGGGATAAGCTACTCCACACCAGGTACCAGACTGGGACACTCAGGGATAAGCTACTCCACACCACGTACCAGACTGGGACAGTCAGGGATAAGCTACTCCACAACACGTACCAGACTGGGACAGTCAGGGATAAGCTACTCCACACCACGTACCAGACTGGGACAGTCAGGGATAAGTTACTCCACAACACGTACCAGACTGGGACAGTCAGGGATAAGCTACTCCACACCACGTACCAGACTGGGACAGTCAGGGATAAGCTACTTCACATCACGTACCAGACTGGGACAGTCAGGGATAAGCTACTTCACATCACGTACCAGACTGGGACACTCAGGGATAAGCTACTCCACACCACGTACCAGACTGGGACAGTCAGGGATAAGCTACTCCACACCACGTACCAGACTGGGACAGTCAGGGATAAGCTACTCCACACCAGGTACCAGACTGGGACACTCAGGGATAAGCTACTGCACACCAGGTACCAGACTGGGACAGTCAGGGATAAGCTACTCCACACCACGTACCAGACTGGGACACTCAGGGATAAGTTACTCCACACCAGGTACCAGACTGGGACAGTCAGGGATAAGCTACTCCACACCACGTACCAGACTGGGACACTCAGGGATAAGCTACTCCACACCACGTACCAGACTGGGACAGTCAGGGATAAGCTACTCCACACCACGTACCAGACTGGGACAGTCAGGGATAAGCTACTCCACACCACGTACCAGACTGGGACAGTCAGAGATAAGCTACTCCACACCAGGTACCAGACTAGGACAGTCAGGGTAAGCTACTCCACACCAGGTACCAGACTGGGACAGTCAGGGATAAGCTACTCCACACCACGTACCAGACAGGGACAGTCAGGGATAAGCTACTCCACACCACGTACCAGACTGGGACAGTCAGAGATAAGCTACTCCACACCAGGTACCAGATTAGGACAGTCAGGGTAAGCTACTCCACACCAGGTACCAGACTGGGACAGTCAGGGATAAGCTACTTCACACCAGGTACCAGACTGGGACAGTCAGGGATAAGCTACTTCACACCAGGTACCAGACTGGGACAGTCAGGGATAAGCTACTTCACACCAGCTACCAGAATGGGACACTCAGGGATAAGCTACTTCACATCACGTACCAGACTGGGACAGTCAGGGATAAGCTACTTCACACCAGGTACCAGACTGGGACAGTCAGGGATAAGCTACTTCACACCAGGTACCAGACTGGGACCGTCAGGGATAAGCTACTTCACACCAGGTACCAGACTGGGACACTCAGGGATAAGCTACTTCACATCACGTACCAGACTGGGACAGTCAGGGATAAGCTACTCCACACCACGTACCAGACTGGGACAGTCAGGGATAAGCTACTCCACACCACGTACCAGACTGGGACAGTCAGGAATAAGCTACTCCACACCACGTACCAGACTGGGACAGTCAGGGATAAGGTACTCCACACCACGTACCAGACTGTGACACTCAGGGATAAACTACTCCACATCACGCACCAGACTGGGACAGTCAGGGATAAGCTACTCCACACCACATACCAGACTGGGACAGTCAGGGATAAGCTACTCCACACCCCGTACCAGACTGGGACACTCAGGGATAAGCTACTCCACACCACGTACCAGACTGGGACAGTCAGGGATAAGCTACTCCACACCACGTACCAGACTGGGACAGTCAGGGATAAGCTACTCCACACCACGTACCAGACTGGGACACTCAGGGATAAGCTACTTCACACCACATACCAGACTGGGACACTCAGGGATAAGCTACTTCACACCACGTACCAGACTGGGACAGTCAGGGATAAGCTACTCCACACCACGTACCAGACCGTGACAGTCAGGGATAAGCTACTTCACACCCCGTACCAGAATGGGACAGTCAGGGATAAGCTACTTCACACCACGTACCAGACTGGGACAGTCAGGGATAAGCTACTTCACACCCCGTACCAGACTGGGACACTCGGGGATAAGCTACTTCACACCACATACCAGACTGGGACACTCAGGGATAAGCTACTCCACACCCCGTACCAGACTGGGACAGTCAGGGATAAGCTACTTCACATCACGTACCAGACTGGGACAGTCAGGGATAAGCTACTTCTCACCCCGTACCATACTGGGACAGTCAGGGATAAGCTACTTCACACCACGTACCAGACTGGGACAGTCAGGGATAAGCTACTTCACACCACGTACCAGACTGGGACAGTCAGGGATAAGCTACTCCACACCAGGTACCAGACTGGGGCAGTCAGGGATAAGCTACTCCACACCACGTACCAGACTGGGACAGTCAGGGATAAGTTACTTCACACCACGTGCCAGACTGGGACAGTCAGGGATAAGCGACTCCACACCACGTACCAGACTGGGACAGTCAGGGATAAGCTACTTCAACCCAGGTACCAGACTGGGACAGTCAGGTATAAGCTACTCCACACCACATACCAGACTGGGACAGTCAGGGATAAGTTACTTCACACCACGTACCAGACTGGGACAGTCAGGGATAAGCTACTCCACACCACGTACCAGACTGGGACAGTCAGGGATAAGCTACTTCACACCACATACCAGACTGGGACACTCAGGGATAAGCTACTCCACACCCCGTACCAGACTGGGACAGTCAGGGATAAGCTACTTCACATCACGTACCAGACTAGGACAGTCAGGGATAAGCTACTTCTCACCCCGTACCATACTGGGACAGTCAGGGATAAGCTACTTCACACCACCTACCAGACTGGGACAGTCAGGGATAAGCTACTTCACACCACGTACCAGACTGGGACAGTCAGGGATAAGCTAGTCCACACCACGTACCAGACTGGGGCAGTCAGGGATAAGCTACTCCACACCACGTACCAGACTGGGACAGTCAGGGATAAGTTACTTCACACCACGTACCAGACTGGGACAGTCAGGGATAAGCGACTCCACACCACGTACCACACTGGGACAGTTAGGGATAAGCTACTTCAACCCAGGTACCAGACTGGGACAGTCAGGGATAAGCTACTCCACACCACATACCAGACTGGGACAGTCAGGGATAAGTTACTTCACACCACGTACCAGACTGGGACACTCAGGGATAAGCTACTCCACACCACGTACAAGACTAGGACAGTCAGGGATAAGCTACTCCACACCACGTACCAGACTGGGACAGTCAGGGATAAGCTACTCCACACCACGTACCAGACTGGGACACTCAGGGATAAGCTACTCCACACCACGTACCAGACTGGGACAGTCAGGGATAAGCTACTCCACACCACGTACCAGACTGGGACAGTCACGGATAAGCTACTCCACACCACGTACCAGACTGGGACAGTCAGGGATAAGCTACTCCACACCACGTACCAGACTGGGACACTCAGGGATAAGCTACTTCACACCACGTACCAGACTGGGACAGTCAGGGATAAGCTACTCCACACCATGTACCAGACTGGGACACTCAGGGATAAGCTACTCCACAACAGGTACCACACTAGGACAGTCAGGGATAAGCTACTCCACACCACGTACCAGACTGGGACACTCAGGGATAAGTTACTTCACACCAGGTACCAGACTGGGACAGTCAGGGACAAGCTACTCCACACCACGTACCAGACTGGGACACTCAGGGATAAGCTACTTCACACCAGGTACCAGACTGGGACACTCAGGGATAAGCTACTCCACACCACGTACCAGACTGGGACACTCAGGGATAAGCTACTCCACACCACGTACCAGACAGGGACACTCAGGGATAAGCTACTCCACACCACGTACCAGACTGGGACAGTCAGGTATAAGCTACTTCACACCAGGTACCAGACTGGGACACTCAGGGATAAGCTACTCCACACCACGTACCAGACTGGGACAGTCAGGGATAAGCTACTCCACACCACGTACCAGACTGGGACAGTCAGGGATAAGCTACTCCACACCACGTACCAGACTGGGACACTCAGGGATAAGCTAATTCACACCCTGTACCAGACTGGGACAGTCAGGGATAAGCTACTTCACACCACGTACCAGACTGGGACAGTCAGGAATAAGCTACTCCACACCACGTACCAGACTGGGACACTCAGGGATAAGCTAATTCACAGCGTGTACCAGACTGGGACAGTCAGGGATAAGCTACTCCACACCACGTACCAGACTGGGACAGTCAGGGATAAGCTACTCCACACCACGTACCAGACTGGGACAGTCAGGGATAAGTTACTTCACTACACGTACCAGACTGGGACAGTCAGGGATAAGTTACTCCACACCACGTACCAGACTGGGACAGTCAGGGATAAGTTACCACACATCACGTACCAGACTTGGACAGTCAGGGATAAGCTACTCCACACCACGTACCAGACTGGGACAGTCAGGGATAAGCTACTCCACACCACGTACCAGACTGGGACACTCAGGGATAAGCTACTTCACACCCTGTACCAGACTGGGACAGTCAGGGATAAGCCACTCCGCACCACGTACCAGACTGGGACACTCAGGGATAAGCTACTCCCCACCACGTACCAGACTGGGACAGTCAGGGATAAGCTACTCCACACCACGTACCAGACTGGGACACTCAGGGATAAGCTAGTCCACACCACGTACCAAACTGGGACAGTCAGGGTTAAGCTACTCCACACCACATACCAGACTGGGACAGTCAGGGATAAGCTACTCCACACCACATACCAGACTGGGACACTCAGGGATAAGCTACTTCACACCACGTACCAGACTGGGACACTCAGGGATAAGCTACTCCACACCACGTACCAGACTGGGACAGTCAGGGATAAGCTACTCCACACCACATACCAGACTGGGACAGTCAGGGATAAGCTACTCCACACCAGGTACCAGACTGGGACACTCAGGGATAAGCTACTCCACACCAGGTACCAGACTGGGACACTCAGGGATAAGCTACTCCACACCACGTACCAGACTGGGACAGTCAGGGATAAGCTACTCCACAACACGTACCAGACTGGGACACTCAGGGATAAGCTACTCCACACCACGTACCAGACTGGGACAGTCAGGGATAAGTTACTCCACAACACGTACCAGACTGGGACAGTCAGGGATAAGCTACTCCACACCACGTACCAGACTGGGACAGTCAGGGATAAGCTACTTCACATCACGTACCAGACTGGGACAGTCAGGGATAAGCTACTTCACATCACGTACCAGACTGGGACACTCAGGGATAAGCTACTCCACACCACGTACCAGACTGGGACAGTCAGGGATAAGCTACTCCACACCACGTACCAGACTGGGACAGTCAGGGATAAGCTACTCCACACCAGGTACCAGACTGGGACACTCAGGGATAAGCTACTGCACACCAGGTACCAGACTGGGACAGTCAGGGATAAGCTACTCCACACCACGTACCAGACTGGGACACTCAGGGATAAGTTACTCCACACCAGGTACCAGACTGGGACAGTCAGGGATAAGCTACTCCACACCACGTACCAGACTGGGACACTCAGGGATAAGCTACTCCACACCACGTACCAGACTGGGACAGTCAGGGATAAGCTACTCCACACCACGTACCAGACTGGGACAGTCAGGGATAAGCTACTCCACACCACGTACCAGACTGGGACAGTCAGGGATAAGCTACTCCACACCACGTACCAGACTGGGACACTCAGGGATAAGCTACTCCACACCACGTACCAGACTGGGACAGTCAGGGATAAGCTACTCCACACCACGTACCAGACTGGGGCACTCAGGGATAAGCTACTCCACACCACGTACCAGACTGGGACAGTCAGGGATAAGCTACTCCACACCAGGTACCACACTGGGACACTCAGGGATAAGCTACTCCACACCACGTACCAGACTGGGACAGTCAGGGATAAGCTACTCCACACCACGTACCAGACTGGGACACTCAGGGATAAGCTACTCCACACCAGGTACCAGACTGGGACACTCAGGGATAAGTTACTCCACACCACGTACCAGACTGGGACAGTCAGGGATAAGCTACTCCACACCAGGTACCAGACTGGGACACTCAGGGATAAGCTACTCCACACCACGTACCAGACTGGGACAGTCAGGGATAAGCTACTCCACACCACGTACCAGACTGGGACACTCAGGGATAAGCTACTCCACACCACGTACCAGACTGGGACACTCAGGGATAAGCTACTCCACACCAGGTACCAGACTGGGACACTCAGGTATAAGCTACTCCACACCACGTACCAGACTGGGACAGTCAGGGATAAGCTACTCCACACCACGTACCAGACTGGGACACTCAGGGATAAGCTACTCCACACCAGGTACCAGACTGGGACAGTCAGGGATAAGCTACTCCACACCAGGTACCAGACTGGGACACTCAGGGATAAGTTACTCCACACCACGTACCAGACTGGGACAGTCAGGGATAAGCTACTCCACACCAGGTACCAGACTGGGACACTCAGGGATAAGCTACTCCACACCAGGTACCAGACTGGGACAGTCAGGGATAAGCTACTCCACACCACGTACCAGACTGGGACAGTCAGGGATAAGCTACTCCACACCAGGTACCAGACTGGGACACTCAGGGATAAGCTACTCCACACCAGGTACCAGACTGGGACACTCAGGGATAAGTTACTCCACACCACGTTCCAGACTGGGACAGTCAGGGATAAGCTACTCCACACCAGGTACCAGACTGGGACACTCAGGGATAAGCTACTCCACACCAGGTACCAGACTGGGACAGTCAGGGATAAGCTACTCCACACCACGTACCAGACTGGGACAGTCAGGGATAAGTTACTCCACACCACATACCAGACTGGGACACTCAGGGATAAGCTACTCCACACCACGTACCAGACTGGGACAGTCAGGGATAAGTTACTCCACACCACATACCAGACTGGGACACTCAGGGATAAGCTACTCCACACCCCGTACCAGACTGGGACACTCAGGGATAAGCTACTCCACACCACGTACCAGACTGGGGCAGTCAGGGGTAAGCTACTCCACACCACGTAGCAGGTCGGCAAGCAAGCAAAGGTAATAAAGGTAAGGCAACTGTTTGTGTATACATAACTAGTAAGAACAAGCACAACGCATAGTGAACCTTCAAAGGGCATGCAGCAGCAGGCGGGTCTGTGGTCCATGTTACATCATCCTCACTATATAAGGAGGCAAGGAAACAGCAGAAGAGAGAGTTCCAGACATGAGTTGGTCAGTGTGGCAGTGAATGTGAGACAGCTGTGTCTGTATGGTACTGTCATCGTGAAAGATATTTCACTTCAAAGTGAAGAAGTTTTAACAAGTATTGAGAGATTGTATTGCCAGAGTTAGTGTATGAGAAACAGAGAAAGTGAAGAATGATAGTGAAAGGACTGAGTCATGGCTACAAGAAGAATTCAGTTGGGAGTTGATTGTGGGCTGTGCTAACGTCAATAGAAGAGAACCTTATTCTGTTGCAAAAGTTTAGAAAAATACAAAAGTGACCACAAAATGGCTGGACTGACTGTCATTTTGTCACAGTGGTGTGAGGAGTGGAATGTGAACATCACAATGGAGGCAATGTTGGAACAATTACACCAGTCTGCAAACATTTTGCACAATGGAATATTTTACATCATAATGGTCAATTCAGATGCTCTGATTTCAAAAATAATAATAGTTTTTGCATAGCACATACAGATTTTGAACTTTTCGGATTCTACACAAAATTGAAAGTGCAGTACGCTAGTATTAACATCACTGCATATTCGACTTACAGCATGGTTGAACATTATTATTTATTTATGCCAACAAACTTACTGTTGGTGTTTTTAAACACACAAGCCGTGTGTGGGCAAAGTTTAAGAGGTAGAACTGGAACTTAAAAATTCAATGCCACAACTGGGATTTGAACCACAGACCTTCCGCTTGCCGGGCGGACGCTCTAACCACTGAGCTATTGTGACAAATTGCCAGAATGGCATTAAATTCTCAAGCCAGTTCGTATTTCTCCTGGTAAACCACAAAGGCAGTCTCACATCAGAGACAATTACCCCAATGGTGACTTACTATTGCAAGTACTTTATATCCCAGGATTAAATAACCTTCCCATGGTAATTATTATTTATTTATGCCAACAAACTTACTGCCATTCTGGCAGTTTGTCACAATAGCTCAGTGGTTAGAGCGTCCGCCCGGCAAGCAGAAGGTCTGTGGTTCAAATCCCAGTTGTGGCATTGAATTTTTAAGTTCCAGTTCTACCTCTTAAACTTTGCCCACACACGGCTTGTGTGTTTAAAAACACCAACAGTAAGTTTGTTGGCATAAATAAATAATAATTACCATGTGAAGGTTATTTAATCCTGGGATATAAAGTACTTGCAATAGTAAGTCACCTTTGGGGTAATTGTCTCTGATGTGAGACTGCCTTTGTGGTTTACCAGGAGAAATACGAACTGGCTTGAGAATTTAATGCCATTCTGGCAGTTTGTCACAATAGCTCAGTGGTTAGAGCGTCCGCCCGGCAAGCGGAAGGTCTGTGGTTCAAATCCCAGTTGTGGCATTGAATTTTTAAGTTCCAGTTCTACCTGTTAAATGGTTGAACATGTTAAACCTGATGACGTCATATGGCACTACCATCTATCTCTGTTTACAGGTAATGTTGAACCTATCTCATAAACATTTATTGCATAATACATAAATAGGAATCTATCTTGGAATCCACAGTCCAGTTTTAAATTTTCAGCTGGTCTCTTTTGAAATTGTGTTGTGTTGTGAAAATAACTGCAAGCTGAAGTGGTATATCTCGAAGGGGCTGTGTGAACAATTGGAAGAACTTCTTTTATGTCTGTGGATGTTATATAATAAAACAACAGAAAAGAAACATTACTACATTGATCAAGAGTTCATATCTGGCCAATTTTAAACTGAAATTACTAGATAAAGACAAGAATTTTGCTCCTCATATTGTGTATAAAATTGTGTAGAAGATCTAAGACAATGGTACAATGGAGACTGTTCATCTAATGTATACCCTTTGTTGTTCCTATGGTATGGTGCAAACAACAAAATTATGACTGTTGGTTTTGTCAGTGTAATATATCTGGATTCAATAGGAAGAACAAGGCAGGCATTATACAGGATGGGAGGGAAGTCATTATATTCCTTCTAATATGTATATAGGGTAGTTATTTATGTGTGGAGGAAGGATAATCTAAGGAACAGTGACATACATCACTATAACACTCGAAACAATAGTGATCTTTTCAGACAGGGTTTTAGAATGAATTGTAGCATTAAAGATCCAAATGTAATGGGAATAATACTGTACAATAAGTTACCAAATTATATTAAACTAGCTAAATCCAATAATGGTTTTAAGAAGGAGCTCAGAAATTACTTAATAAACAAGGCCTTGTATACTATGGATGAATTGTAAATTTTTTATTATTACTATTATTATTACCATTACCATTACCATTACCATTACCATCACCATCACCATCACCATCACCATCACCATCACCATCACCATCACCATCACCATCACCATCACCATCACCATCACCATCACCATCACCATCACCATCACCATCACCATCACCATCACCATCACCATCACCATCACCATCACCATCACCATCACCATCACCATCACCATCACCATCACCATCACCATCACCATCACCATCACCATCACCATCACCATCACCATCACCATCACCATCACCATCACCATCACCATCACCATCACCATCACCATCACCATCACCATCACCATCACCATCACCATCACCATCACCATCACCATCACCATCACCATCACCATCACCATCACCATCACCATCACCATCACCATCACCATCACCATCACCATCACCATCACCATCACCATCACCATCACCATCACCATCACCATCACCATCACCATCACCATCACCATCACCATCACCATCACCATCACCATCACCATCACCATCACCATCACCATCACCATCACCATCACCATCACCATCACCATCACCATCACCATCACCATCACCATCACCATCACCATCACCATCACCATCACCATCACCATCACCATCACCATCACCATCACCATCACCATCACCATCACCATCACCATCACCATCACCATCACCATCACCATCACCATCACCATCACCATCACCATCACCATCACCATCACCATCACCATCACCATCACCATCACCATCACCATCACCATCACCATCACCATCACCATCACCATCACCATCACCATCACCATCACCATCACCATCACCATCACCATCACCATCACCATCACCATCACCATCACCATCACCATCACCATCACCATCACCATCACCATCACCATCACCATCACCATCACCATCACCATCACCATCACCATCACCATCACCATCACCATCACCATCACCATCACCATCACCATCACCATCACCATCACCATCACCATCACCATCACCATCACCATCACCATCACCATCACCATCACCATCACCATCACCATCACCATCACCATCACCATCACCATCACCATCACCATCACCATCACCATCACCATCACCATCACCATCACCATCACCATCACCATCACCATCACCATCACCATCACCATCACCATCACCATCACCATCACCATCACCATCACCATCACCATCACCATCACCATCACCATCACCATCACCATCACCATCACCATCACCATCACCATCACCATCACCATCACCATCACCATCACCATCACCATCACCATCACCATCACCATCACCATCACCATCACCATCACCATCACCATCACCATCACCATCACCATCACCATCACCATCACCATCACCATCACCATCACCATCACCATCACCATCACCATCACCATCACCATCACCATCACCATCACCATCACCATCACCATCACCATCACCATCACCATCACCATCACCATCACCATCACCATCACCATCACCATCACCATCACCATCACCATCACCATCACCATCACCATCACCATCACCATCACCATCACCATCACCATCACCATCACCATCACCATCACCATTATTATTATTATTATTATTATTATTATTATTATTATTATTATTATTATTATTATTATTATTATTATTATTATTATTATTATGTGCTTCATAGAAGCATTACAAACAAAACGCCTAATGGCATTTTGTTCTTTGATCAACTGATTTAAAAAAAAATGGTTTTTGATCCTACTTGGATGCGTAATTTCACAAGAATGTACGCAGATAACAGTTTGTTACTTGTAAGATGCGTAGACTAACTTATTTCTGACATAACTTTGGTAGTAATTATGGGACATCACACAGGGTTTCGAAATAATTAATCACTTAAGGATACCCATCTGTGAAAAAAGGCTAAAAATTTCCAGAATTGCCAAAAATGGATTTTTGTTTTATCAAATAGTATAAATCATCTGCTTTATTTTGATATGCCTTTTACAGCCTTACAGCCTTTTTATCTATGTCACATGGCCGTCTAACTGATTGCCTGTAAGTGGCTGTGTCCATTTAAATGCATACAGTTCCATTATTCTTGCTATGACTTCAAACTTAGTTTTTCCACGTTTTTATTTTTAGCACTGTTTGTTCTTTAAAATGCTCCACATGATGCAATTTTCAGTACTTATGCATGAAATTTGGTGTACCTGCTTAGAAATAACATTAAAAAGAAATGATGAGATAATTTTCTCATAAAGTGAGTAACCGCTGAGTAATTAAATATTAAAATTTACATTTCAAAATTTAAATGAAAAAAATAATGAATTCAAACTTCAAAATTTATTTTTATCCAAACTAATAACAAGATTAAAAAATTATCTCATCAATTTGCTAACATTCTATTACAGGACATAACTGAAAATTATCAAGTTTTTCAAATCAAAATTGCATCATGGGGAACCATTTATACAAATATTAACAAAAATGTAATAAAATATTAATATGTTTGCAACTAATCTGCCTAAATGTATGAAATTTAGCATAGTTACTCCTCACTATACAGTGATTGTTGTGTTAAAATTTCAAATCAATCCAATGAAAACTGTAGATTTTCAAAATTTCACAGATGGGTATCCTTAAAGGATGTGAAGGAATACTCCAAGCAGCTTTTTCACACATGCAGTAAGTCGACAACGTTGCATTGACACTGGTGAGGGAACTGAACTGGTTTGTGCATGTGAACACATCAGGCACTTTCATTTTTGCATAAGGTTGTAGGAGCTAACGCTTGTGATTGGCCTACTCTCACACAGTAAACACAGAAGGACACAATAGGGCATCTGTTTGTGTTCTCAAGAAGCACCGTTAATGCGTTTATGTACTGAGCTAGGGAAAGTGACACCCATACAATCTGCAGTGTTGCCAGCTTGTTTTAGAGAAAACTAAAATATCTCCGTAGGAAATGGTCAGAAACAAAAACGTAGGATGCAAAATGTGTTCCAAATAGTGAGATTTATCACTGGTTTAAATTAATGTAATGACTTCCCTTCCACCCGGTATATCCAAACTTGCCATCAGCAATTAGGACCTGATGTTCCTGTTCCATCACCATATTAACAGAAAGTATTAGAGTGTAGAAATTGGTCTGCAGACTTAGAAGATAACAATCCAAATCCATTGAATCAGCCAAAATTAAATGATTTGTTATGTGATTTGGGTCTTACCAGAGAAAAAAGTGAACTTTTTAGTTCAAGGCTGAAAGAAGACATAGTATGTAAATAGTATGTAAAAGGAGAACTACTGTATCGGTGTGATATCCCTAACTTGATAAATCATCTTGGAACAGCTTACAAAACAAAAGATGTTGACTCGAGCAAGAGAAGTCTGAAAGGTGTTCTGTTGCACAACAGCAATATGTTTGCTTCGGTTTCAATAGCTCACTCTACATCCCTTAAAGAAACGTACCAACATTTGTATACTGTCCTGGAAAAAGTTAAATATAATGAACACAAGTGGTTTGTGTGCTGTGATCTTAAGATGTGCAGTATTTTGTTGGGCCAACAAGCAGGGTACATGAAATTACTATGCTTTTCTGTGAATGGGGCTCCAGAGCCAGAGAAATACACTGGGGTGAAACTAATTGGCCAAAAGGTAAACACTTAGTGCCAGGGACAAAAATATAATAAATTGCGCGCTGATTGACTCACACAAGGTTTTGCTACCCCCGTTCATTAGGGATAATGAAGCAATTTGTCAAAGCTTTGGACAAAGGTGGTTTTTGTTTCCAATATCTCATTCAGAAGTTTCCAATGTTGTCTGAATAAAAAGTTAAAGAAGGCACTTTTAATGGCCCACAGATTCGCAAACTAATGAAGGACGTTCATTTTAGAGATATCATGACAGACATAGAGGTTCAAGCTTGGCACTCATTCAGTGAAGTTATAAACAAGTTTCTGGGCAATGTTAAAGAACACCAATATGAACACATTGTTAAAATGAAGCTAAAAAATTTAAAGGCAC
>JAUKNM010000026.1:10000-17500 GCA_030765045.1 Tenodera sinensis | reverse complement strand
GTGAGTATGTGTGTGTGAGTGTGTGTGTGTGAGTGTGTGTGAGTATGGTGTGTGAGTGTGTGAGTATGTGTGTGAGTGTGTGTGTGAGTGTGTAGGTATGTGTGTGAGTATGTGTGTGAGTATGTGTGTGAGTGTGTGAGCATGTATGTGAGTGTGTGTGTGAGTGTGTGAGTATGTGTGTGAGTGTGTGAGTATGTGTGTGTGAGTGTGTGTGTGTGAGTATATGTGTGAGTGTGTGAGTATGTGTGTGAGTGTGTGAGTATGTGTGTGAGTGTGTGAGTGTGTGAGTGTGTGAGTGTGTGATTGTGTGAGTGTGTGAGTGAGTGTGTGAGTGTGTGAGTGCGAGTATGTGTGTGAGTGTGTGAGTGTGTGAGTATGTGTGTGAGTATGTGTGAGTGTGTGTGAGTGTGTGTGAGTGTGTGAGTATGTGTGTGAGTGTGTGTGAGTGTGTGTGAGTGTGTGTGAGTATGTGTGTGAGTGTGTGTGAGTGTGTGAGTGTGTGAGTGTGTGAGTATGTGTGTGAGTGTGTGAGTATGTGTGTGAGTGTGTGAGTATGAGTGTGTGAGTGTGTGAGTATGTGTTTGAGTGTGTGAGTGTGTGAGTATGTGTGTGAGTGTGTGAGTGTGAGTGTGTGAGTGTGTGAGTGTGTGAGTGTGTGAGTGTGTGAGTGTGTGAGTATGTGTGTGAGTGTGTGAGTGAGTGTGTGAGTGTGAGTGTGTGAGTATGTGTGTGAATGTGTGAGTGGAGTGTTGAGTGTGTGAGTGTGTGTGTGAGTGTGTGAGTGTGTGAGTATGTGTGTGAGTGTTTGAGTGTGTGAGTGTGTGAGTGTGTGAGTGTGTGAGTATATGTGTGAGTGTGTGAGTGGTGGAGTATGTGGTGTGAGTGTGTGAGTGTGTGAGTATGTGTGTGAGTGTGTGAGTATGTGTGTATGTGTGTGAGTGTGTTAGTGTGTGAGTGTGTGAGTATGTGTGTGAGTGTGTGAGTATGTGTGTGAGTGTGTGAGTGCGTGAGTATGTGTGTGAGTGTGTGAGTGTGTGAGTATGTGTATGAGTGTGTGAGTATGTGTGTGAGTGTGTGTGTGAGTGTGTGTGTGAGTGTGAGTGTGTGAGTATGTGAGTGTGTGAGTATGTGTGTGAGTGTGTGAGTATGTGTGTGAGTGTGTGTGAGTGTGTGTTAGTGTGTGTGAGTGTGTATGAGTGTGTGTGAGTATGTGTGTGAGTGTGTGAGTGTGTGTGAGTGTGTGTGAGTGTGTGAGTATGTGTGTCAGTGAGTGTGAGTGTGTGTGAGTGTGTGTGAGTGTGTGGGTATGTGTGTGAGTGAGTGTGTGTGAGTGTGTGTGTGTGAGTGTGTGAGTATGTGTGTGAGTGTGTGTGAGTGTGTATGAGTGTGTGTGAGTATGTGTGAGTATGTGTGTAAATGTGTGTGAGTGTGTGAGTATGTGTGTGAGTGTGTGAGTGTGTGTGTGAGTGTGTGTGTGAGTGTGTGTGAGTGTGTGTGAGTGTGTGTGAGTGTGTGTGTGTGTGAGTGTGTGTGAGTGTGTGTGTGTGAGTGTGTGAGTGTGTGTGTGAGTGTGTGTGTGAGTGTGTGTGAGTGTGTGTGAGTGTGTGTGAGTGTGTGTGAGTGTGTGTGAGTGAGTGTGTGTGAGTGTGTGTGGGTGGGTGTGAGTGTGTGTGTGAGTGTGTGTATGTGAGTGTGTGTGAGTGTGTGTGTGAGTGTGTGTGTGTGAGTGTGTGTGTGAGTGTGTGTGTGAGTGTGTGTGAGTGTGTGTGTGTGAGTGTGTGTGTGTGAGTATGTGTGTGAGTGTGTGGAGTATGTGTGTGGTGTGTGTGTGTTGTGTGTGTGAGTGTGTGTGTGTGAGTGTGTGGGAGTATGTGTGTGAGTGTGTGAGTATGTGTGTGTGAGTGTGTGTGTGTGAGTGTGAGTATGTGTGTGAGTATGTGTGTGTGTGTGTGAGTGTGTGTGTGTGAGTGTGTGTGAGTATGTGAGTATGTGTGTGAGTGTGTGTGTGAGTGTGTAGGTATGTGTGTGAGTATGTGTGTGAGTGTGGTGAGTGTGTGAGCATGTATGTGAGTGTGTGTGTGAGTGTGTGAGTATGTGTGTGAGTGTGTGAGTATGTGTGTGTGAGTGTGTGTGTGTGAGTATATGTGTGAGTGTGTGAGTATGTGTGTGAGTGTGTGAGTATGTGTGTGAGTGTGTGAGTGTGTGAGTGTGTGAGTGTGTGATTGTGTGAGTGTGTGAGTGAGTGTGTGAGTGTGTGAGTGTGAGTATGTGTGTGAGTGTGTGAGTGTGTGAGTATGTGTGTGAGTATGTGTGAGTGTGTGTGAGTGTGTGTGAGTGTGTGAGTATGTGTGTGAGTGTGTGTGAGTGTGTGTGAGTATGTGTGTGAGTGTGTGTGAGTGTGTGAGTGTGTGAGTGTGTGAGTATGTGGTGTGAGTGTGTGAGTATGTGTGTGAGTGTGTGAGTATGAGTGTGTGAGTGTGTGAGTATGTGTTTGAGTGTGTGAGTGTGTGAGTATGTGTGTGAGTGTGTGAGTGTGAGTGTGTGAGTGTGTGAGTGTGTGAGTGTGTGAGTGTGTGAGTGTGTGAGTGTGTGAGTATGTGTGTGAGTGTGTGAGTGAGTGTGTGAGTGTGAGTGTGTGAGTATGTGTGTGAAATGTGTGAGTGAGTGTGTGAGTGTGTGAGTGTGTGTGTGAGTGTGTGAGTGTGTGAGTATGTGTGTGAGTTGTTTGAGTGTGTGAGTGTGTGAGTGTGTGAGTGTGTGAGTATATGTGTGAGTGTGTGAGTGTGTGAGTATGAGTGTGAGTGTGTGAGTGTGTGAGTATGTGTGTGAGTGTGTGAGTATGTGTGTATGTGTGTGAGTGTGTTAGTGTGTGAGTGTGTGAGTATGTGTGTGAGTGTGTGAGTGTGTGAGTATGTGTGTGAGTGTGTGAGTGCGTGAGTATGTGTGTGAGTGTGTGGAGTGTGTGAGTATGTGTATGAGTGTGTGAGTATGTGTGTGAGTGTGTGTGTGAGTGTGTGTGTGAGTGTGAGTGTGTGAGTATGTGAGTGTGTGAGTATGTGTGTGAGTGTGTGAGTATGTGTGTGAGTGTGTGTGAGTGTGTGTTAGTGTGTGTGAGTGTGTATGAGTGTGTGTGAGTATGTGTGTGAGTGTGTGAGTGTGTGTGAGTGTGTGTGAGTGTGTGAGTATGTGTGTCAGTGAGTGTGTGTGTGTGTGAGTGTGTGTGAGTGTGTGGGTATGTGTGTAGTGAGTGTGTGTGAGTGGTGTGTGTGTGAGTGTGTGAGTATGTGTGTGAGTGTGTGTGAGTGTGTATGAGTGTGTGTGAGTATGTGTGAGTATGTGTGTAAATGTGTGTGAGTGTGTGAGTATGTGTGTGAGTGTGTGAGTGTGTGTGTGAGTGTGTGTGTGAGTGTGTGTGAGTGTGTGTGAGTGTGTGTGAGTGTGTGTGTGTGTGAGTGTGTGTGAGTGTGTGTGTGTGAGTGTGTGAGTGTGTGTGTGAGTGTGTGTGAGTGTGTGTGAGTGTGTGTGAGTGTGTGTGAGTGTGTGTGAGTGTGTGTGAGTGGAGTGTGTGTGAGTGTGTGTGGGTGGGGTGTGAGTGTGTGTGTGAGTGTGTGTATGTGAGTGTGTGTGAGTGTGTGTGTGAGTGTGTGTGTGTGAGTGTGTGTGTGAGTGTGTGTGTGAGTGTGTGTGAGTGTGTGAGTATGTGTGTGAGTGTGTGAGTATGTGTGTGAGTGTGTGAGTATGTGTGTGAGTGTGTGAGTATGTGTGTGTGAGTGTGTGTGTGTGTGAGTGTGTGGGAGTATGTGTGTGAGTGTGTGAGTATGTGTGTGAGTGTGTGTGTGTGAGTGTGAGTATGTGTGTGAGTATGTGTGTGTGAGTGTGTGTGTGAGTGTTTGAGTATGTGTGTGAGTGTGTGTGTGAGTGTGTGAGAATGTGTGTGAGTGTGTGAGTGTGTGAGTGTGTGAGTATGTGTGTGTGAGTGTGTGTGTGTGAGTATGTGTGTGAGTGTGTGAGTATGTGTGTGTGAGTATGTGTGTGAGTGTGTGAGTATGTGTGTGAGTGTGTGAGCATGTGTGTGTGTGTGTGTGTGCTTGTGCTGGCACGTGCGCAGGGGCGGGTGCAGGTGCACATATGCGTCTGTGGATGTGTGTGAGTGTGTGAGTGCGTGTGTGTGTGAGTGTGTGAGTATGTGTGTGAGTATGTGTGTGAGTATGCGTGTGTGTGTGAGTGTGTGTGTGAGTGTGTGTGTGAGTGTGTGTGTGAGTGTGTGAGTGTGTGTGAGTGTGTGTGAGTGTGTGTGAGTGTGTGTGTGAGTGTGTGTGAGTATGTGTGTGAGTGTGTGAGTGTGTAAGTATGTGTGTGAGTGTGTGAGTATGTGTGTATGTGTGTGAGTGTGTGAGTATGTGTGTGAGTGTGTGAGTATGTGTGTGAGTGTGTGAGTGTGTGAGTGTGTGAGGATGTGTGTGAGTGTGTGAGTACGTGTGTGAGTGTGTGTGTGAGTGTGAGTGTGTGAGTGTATGAGTGTGTGAGTATGTGAGTGTGTGTGTGAGTATGTGTGTGAGTGTGTGAGTATGTGTGTGAGTGTGTGTGAGTGTGTGTTAGTGTGTGTGAGTGTGTGTGTGAGTGTGTGTGAGTATGTGTGTGAGTGTGTGTGAGTGTGTGAGTGTGTGTGTGAGTGTGTGTTAGTGTGTGTGTGAGTGTGTGAGTAGTGTGTGAGTGTGTGTGAGTGTGTGTATGAGTGTGTGTGAGTGTGTGTGAGTGTGTGGGTATGTGTGTGAGTGTGTGTGGAGTGGTGTGAGTGTGTATGAGTGTGTGTGAGTATGTGTGTGAATGTGTGTGAGTGTGTGAGTGAGTGTGTGAGTATGTGTGTGAGTGTGTGAGTGTGTGAGTGTGTGAGTATGTGTGTGAGTGTGTGTGTGAGTGTGTGTGTGAGTGTGTGAGTGTGTGTGTGAGTGTGTGTGTGAGTGTGTGTGTTAGTGTGTGTGAGTGTGTGTGTGAGTGTGTGTGTGAGTGTGTGTGAGTGTGTGTGAGTGTGTGTGTGAGTGTGTTTGAGTGTGTGTGTGTGTGTGTGGTGTGTGTGTGAGTGTGTGTGTGTGTGTGAGTGTGTGTGTGAATATGTGTGTGAATGTGTGAGTGTGAGTGTGTGAGTGAGTGTGTGAGTGTGTGAGTGTGTGAGTATGTGTGTGAGTGTGTGAGTGAGTGTGTGAGTGTGTCAGTGTGTGAGTGTGTGAGTATGTGTGTGAGTGTGTGAGTGTGTGAGTATGTGTGTGAGTGTGTGAGTGTTTGAGTGTGTGAGTGTGTGAGTGTGTGAGTGGGTGAGTATGTGTGTGAGTGTGTGAGTATGTGTGTGTGAGTATGTGTGAGTGTGTGAGTATGTGTGTGAGTGTGTATGTGTGTGAGTGTGTGTGTGAGTATGTGTGTGAGTATGTGTGTGTGAGTATGTGTGTGAGTGTGTGAGTATGTGTGTGAGTGTGTGTGTGAGTGTGTATGTGGGTGAGTGTGTGAGTGTGTGAGTATGTGTGTGTGAGTGTGTGTGTGAGTATGTGTGTGAGTGTGTGAGTATGTGTGTGAGTGTGTGAGTATGTGTGTGAGTATGTGTGTGTGAGTATGTGTGTGTGAGTGTGTGTGTGTGGAGTGTGTGAGTATGTGTGTGAGTGTGTGAGTATGTGTGTGAGTGTGTGAGTATGTGTGTGTGAGAGTGTGTGTGTGAGTGTGTGTGTGTGTGTGAGTGTGTGTGTGTGAGTGTGTGAGTGTGTGTGTGTGAGTTTGTGTGTGAGTGTGTGTGAGTGTGTGTGTGAGTGTGTGAATGAGTGTGTGAGTGTGTGTGTGAGTGTGTGTGTGAGTGTGTGTTTGTGTGTTTGAGTGTGTGTGAGTGTGTGAGTGTGTGTGTGAGTGTGTGTGTGAGTGTGTGTGAGTGTGTGTGTGAGTGAGTGTGTGTGTGAGTGTGTGTGAGTGTGTGTGTGAATGTGTGAGTGTGTGTGTGAGTGTGTGTGTGAGTGTGTGTGAGTGTGTGTGTGTGAGTGTGTGTGAGTGTGTGTGTGAGTGTGTGTGTGAGTGTGTGTGTGAGTGTGTGTGTGAGTGTGTGTGTGAGTGTGTGTGTGTGAGAGTGTGTGTGTGAGTGTGTGAGTATGTGTGTGAGTGTGTGTGAGTGTGTGAGTATGTGTGTAAGTGTGTGTGTGAGTGTGTGAGTATGTGTGTGAGTGTGTGAGTATGTGTGTGAGTGTGTGTGTGTGTGAGTGTGTGTGAGTATGTGTGTGAGTGTGTGAGTATGTGTGTGAGTTTGTGTGTGAGTGTGTGAGTATGTGTGTGAGTGTGAGTATGTGTGTGTGAGTGGTGTGTGTGTGAGTATGTGTGTGAGTGTGTGAGTATGTGTGTGTGTGAGTATGTGTGTGAGTGTGTGTGCTTGTGCTGGCACGTGCGCAGGGGCGGGTGCAGGTGCACATATGCGTGTGTGGATGTGTGTGAGTGTGTGAGTGTGTGTGTGTGAGTGTGTGAGTATGTGTGTGTGAGTGTGTGTGTGTGAGTGTGTGTGAGTGTGTGTGTGAGTGTGTGTGTGAGTGTGTGAGTATGTGTGTGAGTGTGTGTGAGTGTGTGAGTACGTGTGTGAGTGTGTGTATGAGTGTGTGAGTATGTGTGTGAGTGTGTGAGTGTGTGAGTATGTGTGTGTGAGTGTGTGTGTGTGTGAGTGTGTGAGTGTGTGAGTATGTGTGTGAGTGTGTGAGTGTGTGAGTATGTGTGTGAGTGTGTGAGTGTGTGTGTGAGTGTGTGAGGATGTGTTTGAGTATGTGTGTGTGTGTGAGTATGTATGAGTGTGTGAGTATGTGTATGTGTGTGAGTATGTTTGTGAGTGTGTGTGAGTGTGTGTGAGTATGTGTGAGTGTGTGTGTATGTGTGTGAGTATGTGTGTGAGTGTGTGAGTATGTGTGAGTGTGTGAGTATGTGTGTGTGTGAGTATGTGTGTGAGTGTGTGAGTATGTGTGTATGTGTGTGAGTATGTGTGTGAGTGTGTGTGAGTGTGTGTGAGTATGTGTGAGTGTGTGAGTATGTGTGTATGTGTGAGAGTATGTGTGTGGAGTGTGTGTGTGTGAGTATGTGTGTGTGAGTGTGTGAGTGTGTGAGTATGTGTGTGAGTGTGTGAGTGTTTGAGTGTGTGTGAGTGTGTGTGAGTGTGTGTGTGTGAGTATTTGTGTATGTGTGTGAGTATGTGTGTGTGTGAGTGTGTGTGTGTGTGAGTGTGTGTGTGAGTGTGTGAGTATGTGTGTGAGTATGTGTGTGTGTGTTTGAGTATGTGTGAGTGTGTGAGTATGTGTGTATCTGTGTGAGTATGTGTGTGAGTGTGTGTGAGTCGTGTGAGTATGTGTGAGTGTGTGTGTATGTCTGTGAGTATGTGTGTGTGTATGTGTGTGTGAGTATGTGTGTGAGTGTGAGTATGTGTGTATGTGTGTGAGTATGTGTGTGAGTGTGTGTGAGTGTGTGTGAGTATGTGTGAGTGTGTGAGTATGT